>CANTUT010000751.1:900000-1180000 GCA_947687605.1 Reutealis trisperma | reverse complement strand
GTATATGATTAAGTGACAAGTGAAATAGGTCTTATGATATATTAATGATCTTAAATTGACTATGAGATGGATGGTATGATTTGTTCAAAAGAGATAAGCATTACTCTTCAAGGTTACTTATTAAGTTGATATATATGTAAAGTGTTAAGTGTACCAAGTTGAATGTTAAATGGAATTAATATTAGGATCATTATATATTGTGTTTGACTTTAGAAAAGTCATAGTATGAGTTATATTGTAATTTTGTGTGAGCCTATGAAGGCTAAGTATGCAAGACTTTAAAAGTCAACATGTTATGTGCAAGTGATAAGTGCACTTCTAAGTGCAACTCCAAGTTTATATGAATGTTATATGCGCATGGGGTAGTTATAGGATATGATAGCATGATGATTAAGGAAATGCTAAGTATTGAATTAAATATTATGATAGAGCTTGAGGAGTAGTACAAGTTCAAAGGGCTATAAGTACTAGGAGCAAAGGAACCACAAAGTGAGTAAACATTATGTTCATGTTACAAGTACAAGTTATCAAGTTATATGAACCTTTGAGATTTTTGAAACCTAAGTTTCTTTCTATCCTAAATTATAAATTATATGAATTCTTTGTTAAGCTTGGGTTGCCAAAGGACAATTGGTCCGAAACTAAAAATGTTTATTCAATGATAAGAAAGAACCTTTGTAATTGTTGCCTTACCTTACTTTTTTTTTTTCTGGAACTACACTGTTATTTATCTTTTATTCAGTAAGCTAAACTGCTATTGCTATTATATTACATGTGATTGCATTCTTTAATGCTATTGTTATAAATGATTGCCATTAGCTCTAGCTATGGCTTCTATGAACTTTTTATGCAGAAATCCTTATGCCGATGCGGGTAATCATCAGTACTTGTGCACATGGTCTTAAATAGATAGAAAGGGGTAGTGTATCCACCTCAGCTAGAAGGGGTGGTTCTAGCCATAGAGCCTGATCAGTTTCATGACTCTTTATAAGTTATCAGTTGGGAGTTGGAATTTGGTATGATGCCACCTCTCCCTTGAGTGAATGAGCTAATGACCATCAACTCTATAAGTTATAAGTTTATAAGTTGATTTCTGTGAACCTTGCTAAATTACAAACCATGAATTTATGAATTATGAACCCTTAAAGGGATATGTGTTATTGTTCAAGTTGTATTGTTTACTCATTAAGATAATCTATCTCACCCCTTTTCCTTGTGTGATTCCAGGTGAGCAATTTGAGGAGGCAAGGTGTTAGCTCAAGCAACCTACTCTGCTTAGGAGATTTTCTTGTCTGAGTCTTTTATTATACTATGATATGGAGAGTCTCTTAGTTACTCTAGGAGTCTTATTTTGGAACATTATGTTTGATGATTTATTTGGGAGTCCTTAAAATGTTCTTTTATTTTGGGATTGTGTTTAAAGTATATTTTAACTATTCTTACACAACTTAAGATTTTTCTTATAAATGGTTTAATTAAGTTAATGCATGAGGTTTGGTACGATCCTAGGCAAAGTTATTATATGCTTGAGTGGGTTATACAAGCGTGAGTGATCTTATGTCTCCCTATGTTCTAGGATCGTCATATCTCTAAAATTGGGATGTGACATTCATTATGCTTGCATTATCGGAATCACATTGGAGACAATGTGATATTATAGTGTGGGGGGTGTGTTATTGAGTTGTGAATGGCAATCATCTTGTCTTTTTATATGTTTTTTGTTGGGTTATATTGTTTATATTTGGTTGGTGTGTAACATGGTCATTCTCAATTATAGCTTGAACATTGGCCATCATTTAAATTGAAATGGATTTTAAACTATAAAGTGTGCTCTTCCTTAGTAATCCTTTAATTTAAGAAGGTTTATTAAAATGGATGATTAGCTTAAGAACTCTAACATTTAGATTATGTTTGTTTAAAAATTTTTGAATACATTAGCTAACCAGTAATTCACCTTTCATAATTAAGTATAAATAGCTAGAAAAGTACCAAAAGATTTTTGTTAATTGGGGATATGATATAGGAGAATTAATAATAAAAAGGGGGTTAGTTAATTAGAAAAAAAAATTTGCAAGAAGGAGCGTAAATGCACTCACAAAAGAAGAAAAAATAATATAAAATAATAATAATAATAATAATAATAATAATAATAATTAGTTAATTAACCCCTTTGTGCCTAAGTATTTTAAAAAAATTCTATTGATTCCTATTGGGCTTAACTGTATTTGGTATTTTTAGCAATTTATGTAGTTATAATTGGTAAATTATGGGTTAATGGGTGTGTTTTATCTTTTTTTTATAAGTATACTCTTTATATGAGAATTCTTGGCCTAGACATCCTTGTTAATGAATTGTAATACCCAAGGATTTTATAGCCCATTTTAATTACTAATAATATTAGAGAATTAGATTTTTGAATGTTAGTATAGTATAGAAATGATAAGGAATTGGGTAGGAATCTTGTGACATAATATGCAATGTTTGCCTAATTCATGATTTTATCATGACTAATTGTGCTCTAACGAATTAAAGAGAGTTCATATGATAACTAATGATGTATGTAAAGAAGTTAGAGAACACAAATTTGAAAGAAACTTAAAAAGAAAATTTCTAAGTTTGTTATGGGACTTGTTGATGCACTATGGGTTTGTTGATGGGCTATGGGCTTATTATTAGGACTTTGGTCATCAAAAGCCCAAACCCAACAATAGTGGGCCAGTACATAGGCCTATAATTGGTGTAATCTTAAGCTTATATGTTAGAATAGTTGGCCTAAAACTAAACAAAATTATGTTATAGAGAGAGTCACAAAATTTGACCAAGCTAGCCACAAAAATTGACCTAAGTGAAATCCCAAAGAAAATTGAATTTCTACCTTTCCTTCATATAAGTCTAGGTTCATTTTGAGCTCTCCAATACCATATGATGAACATCACAATTGTATAGAGAATCCTAGCTATCGAACTTGATCAAATCATAGCCATTCATTAAGATTAAATCTTAACTATTGGATTTAGCCTGATAAAATCCTCACCATCTAGCCCATTATATATACAAGCAAATTTATGTTATGAAATAACATTTTGCCTATCTCTAGACCAAAGTTTCACAATAAGAAAAGAAATTCTCTCCACATTAATTGCGATAAGAACTTTAACAAATCAAAGCTAACCAAGGTGAGAAATTTTGTTCATCCTTTCTTTTATATGTTCTAAATATAACCTTAGTATTTAAGTTGAATAATTTTCTCCTACATGATAGCAGTATGTGCCCTAGGAGCCATATAATATTTATGTAATAGTAGATATTAATTCCCAATGGCACAATAATATATTCATAATGTGAAAAGGGTTTCACATTATTAAATATAGTCCTTCAGTATTTTTAAGAGGATCTATTCTCAAGTGTTGAGAATATGAGAGACAGATCGCTCTTATACAAATATTATAAATATGTTCATGGTCATGGGATAAATGACTGGGCATCATTAATTCAGGATGACCATCATCTCGGTTTGTTTTCTATAGTTAGTATGTGATACAGATGATTATAGAGGTGGTAAGTCTGATGCTGCTTGACATATGATGTCGATACAAACATGTGGATATTCATAGGATGAATAGTTGAATTGTGATGTTAGATGATAATAATATAGGATTTTACTACTTGTCAATTATTTATCATCTAGGTTATAATAGTGCATATAATCCTTTGACTAGAGGGATACTATATCTCGTACATATGTAGTTAGGATTTATTACTGCTTATATAGATGTACTATTCATGTATAGCTATATGGCATGTGATAGTTCTAATTTGTTATGTATGGAGATAAGTGATCGTCAAGATAGAATTCATTACCTCAAGTAAACGAGGTTAAGATCCTATTTTATCTGGTTATCCTTGATACTAAAGCTTTTGGATAGGACAGACAGATTCACTAGAAAGAGTTTCAACTAGGAATCTAATCTCATTAAGAATTAGAACCGAGATAAGGATATAAAATCGAGGCATATTAGGTTTGACATAAATCGTTACCCTAGCTGAGGTTCGGGCATTTAATAAAGGGATTCTAGTGCATAATGATTTATGATTGATGGTCCATGTGATGTTTAAAGTTATCAACTATAAACATTCATTTCTAATTAGGTAGTCCTAATATGGAATGCTAGCTGTCCCTCAAAACTTATTGGACTAAGTGTGAAGTGGGGATTTCTCATTCCCATTTCTAATTAGACATAAACCTAGAAAGTCACACACCCAATAGTGATCACCTTCCAAGTACAAAAGTTTTACCATAATAATTAATTAAAGTGTTTAATTAATTAATTAGTGGTAAAATGATTAAACATGTAATTAAATTTACAAGGATCCTAGCATGCCTTGATGTTAATATATGAAGGTTTCTATTCAATTAAATATTAATTTGTATATGATGAAAATGAGAAAGATTAAATTGGAAATTGATTTGGATTAAATCATAGACATAATTTTAAGCTTAGTGAAAATCCTTAACACATGAGATGTGGCCTAAGCCCATATATAATATAGAAAAGAGGCAATTTAGGGGTTAGGAAAAATTCACCATTCATAAGCCCATGTATAGGTTTAGGGGTTAGAGAATTTTCTACTAAGGTTAAAATTATAATTACATCTTTTGGCTAATCGAAATGCCTCCTTTCACCCCTAAAGGATAAAATAGTCATTTCATCATTTGAAGTAGCAAAGTCCAACTTTGCCCCTTCACCAAATGGTGAGCTAGAAGAATGTGAAAGGATATTTAAGTCTTTGTGAAGACTTAAGGGTTAAGTCTTCTAAAGAAACAAAAGCTAAGAGTTTTTATGTTGCAATAAGAGTTGAGCATCATTTTTATGTTAGAAGCATTTTAAAGAGAGAAGTTGAGAGAGAGAAAGAAAAGGAAGAAAATGTTTCTTCAAATTTTCTTTTGATCTTTAATTCTCTTCTTTGTTCTTTATGAAAGAATAATTGTTTGCAAATTGAAAATGAGTTTAGTCTAAAACAAACCAAAGAGAAACCTTAAACTTCCTAAAGGTTTTTAAGGGAAAATCTTGAATCAAAATTAGGCAACCAAGAGAGTGATTCAAGAACACCAAAGAAACCAAGAGGAAATATGGAGGTGAGCTAGGTGTGGATGATCTAGAGGCTTCACACTTGGGAAGCTCTTTGTTAAAGAAAGAAGGAACCTACAAGAGATAATATGGTTGCTCTTCCTTCTTCTTTATATGCATATGTGTTTTACATACAAATTAAGTTGATTGCTTGAATGAATTTTCGACCAAAATTGGGTGAAGTGAAATTTTAAAATGTTTGAAATTTTACCCAGCACCTCCCTTTCGATGCATTTTGGCCCTACCATTCCTTCAATTAGTATCAGAGCCACTTAATTTCTATGTAAAACCTTTGTAAATGTTGTTTTGGTGGTTTTGATTTGGTTGTAAAGGAGTTGTTGCACAAATGTTGTGTTATTGGACACATAATTCGCGCTCACAAATCAAAAATCGCGACTGCGAATTTGATGTTGCACCTACAAATTTGAGGATCAGAACAAATGTTGTTTAGGTTAGTTTAGAGAATATTGATTGTGATTGCTATTTCGCGCCAGTGAAATCTGAGTCGCGACCGCGATAGGTGGTCGTGAAATGCTCTGTCTATACTCATCTTTAATTTTTTCCAAAATTGTTTTGGATTAATTTTTCAATCAAATAAATTTCTATGACTTAAAATGTGATTTTAAGCTATAGAAACATTGAATATATGATATTCAAAATGGATATTTTGGAAATGTTCCAATGATGAACAACATATCTATAAATGCAATTGTTGTATATATATGTTTTGTTATTGTTTGAGAGGCATGAATGGTTGATCATGGATTTAGAAACCATAATGTATGATTTCTAATGTGGACATGTAATAATTAATTTTGTTATTTGATGGGATGTAATTAAATGTTAATTACTCATTTAGGTTGTAAATTAATTTCATTGAGCCTATAAGCTCTTTTGTTTTATAATCTCACCTTGGAATGCCAAGTTTACTAATGTACATATGGAGTTGTGGAGATGCAAGAACAAGAAAAGGTTCAACCTATGAAGATGCCTAGTGAGAGCATGAAGATGCAAAAGTTGTAATTTCATGTTTGTAATTTGTTTAACCTAAATCGCATGTCTATTCCTTGTGGCTAGGAAGTGAATTCATAGAATCCATGATCATACCTATATGTATATTGTCCATTTTATGATATATATATATATATATATATATATATATATATATATATATATATATATATATATATATATATATATATATATATATATATATATATGAATGCATATGATGTATGTTTAAAATGGATAATGTGCAAAGTAAGACTAATCAATAAAGCCCAAAAATCTTCCAAAGAAAATATCGAGTTATGGTTCTCCATCAGAACAATAGTTCTAGAAAAATTCAAATACTTATGTCATTGATTATGAATACATATGGGTGATATATTTGGTTTGAATGTTTTCTTGAAGTTATTATGAAGCATGTGATGTTATGAGTATATGATACATTGTATGTCAATAACAACAATGGGTATTTGAGATGTATGATGTTCAAATCATTATACTTGTTGGTCCAATGGGTTTGACTTGACTAGCGTGAAAAGCTAATAACGATAATGCATATCTGAGGTTGGAAACACTAGGAACCAGATTGATTGAGACTCATAAAGAGTTGTGATGAACAAGTGTTGTTAACTTGTTGGATATCAAAATTCCTATAACGACAATGTATATATAAGGAATTTGTGATAATCTAATAAGAATTCAATCACCTACTAGAAATCCACCCTAATGGGATTTCCATTTCCTATTTTAAAGTATAGGATTCACCAAATTAGTAGGATTACCATTTTGATTGAAGGCCAAGTCATTATGGTAGCTACTCAATTACATAAGTTCTTAATCTTGTTATTTTTTGCATTTTGATAATATGAAATTGACAAACCCTCTTGCAAATATATTTGATTCTTTTAGGTTCACAAGGCCTAAATCTATTCTCCTTGCATTTGAATACATAGTGTATGTATTCAACTTGATTTGTTCCTAGTCTTTTAGAGAAAAGACTACTCCAAAGGAACGTATCACTCTAAGTGCAAAGGAAACAAAATATTGGATGAGGTTGATGCAATATTGTTGTTTTATAAGTCAAGGGTTGCAAAAACAACATATGATCATAACAAGACTCCAAATAAATATGCATCGTCTACAAGAGTTGTACGATGAGTATAAATACACTGATTAATATGAGATATTAAGGCAATTATTTTATTTGAATATGAAGAAAATTATAAAGAAAGAAAAGTAAAAGAAAAGAAAAAGAAAGGAAAAGAAATTGTAAAAGAAGAAAAGAAGAAAGTGTTTCTTCTTGATCTTCATAACTTTATTTTTCTTTGTCTTCTCCATATTTTTCATTCTTGTTCTCATTCTTACTATTGAACTAGAGTAAGAAATTAGAGACAAGAATCAAAGAAGAAAATTTTTCATCTTTAATTTATTGTTCTTCTATTTTTCTATCTAGTATTCTTTATAAAAGAATTTGAATTGTGAGAAACCTTTTTTATTTCTTATTAATTTTAATTTGGAATTATTTTCATGTGATGATTAAATTCATCAAACAACTAGAGAGTCTAGATGTTTTAATGAATAATAATTTTCAAATAGTTTAATTCTTCAAATTCATTCCAAATTTCCATTAGATGGAAAATACACTTTAAGGTAATAGAAAAAGTTTCCATTATAAATCCTAAAAGGGAAATTGCAAGGGACAAGTTCATAGATAATGCTATAGTTGACAAAAGAAAATATTTCTATTGTCAATGTTATGAATATTGGAAAAGTAATTATTTTATGTATTGTGAATACTAAAAGATAAAGAGAAGGATAGACCTTATGAAGGTAAATCTATCTCTTGTTACTATATTCCAATGATTCATATAGTTCATCTATTGCTAGGATTCATGATATAGGTGATTCTGTGCCATATGCATGATCAGAGTGAAGCAACAGAAGCATGGAGTTAAATGAAGTGATTTTGAAAAATCTAAGGGGCAAAGTAGTTATTTCCAAAGAGCTTTTAGAATACTTAATGATGATTTTAGAAATCATATTTTGTATTTCTTGTATGTACTTAATAATGATTTTAAAATCATATTTTGTAAATCATATATGTATTTCATACTTAAGCTACATTATTCTATAACTTCAAGGAATTGTGAATCCATTACTAGAAAAATTGTTGGCGTGGTTTATCATAGCAATAAACTTAAGAGTATGAATTATATATTTGATATATTATTATTAAATTAATAATAACAAAACAACTCCAAATGCTTTTTATGATAATGCCATAAAGAACTCCAATCTAAAACCACTAAGATTTCTTAGATTAGTTTGATTAGCTGAAGATAAGACAACTTAGTTGGATAACATGTGTCATTGCCCATTAGGGTGTGAACTTATTTCAACTTAGAAGTCTAGTATCTAATGCAAAAACAACTACATCACCTTTTGTTGGACAAAAGGATAAAAATCGAAGAAGTTTTGAATTTATGCATATAGATGCATCAATATCATTTGTGAAATGATTAGTGAGAGTTTTTCCTACTTCATTGTATTTACCTATATATGTGATATTGACCCATTTGGAAAAAGGTAAATAAAATGAATTGTTCATTTGAATTTTTGAAATGTTTGAGAAATTCAAGATGAAAAGGAAAATAAATATTAAGGGTATCTCATACAAAAGGGAAAGAGTATCATAACCCTTTGATTTGATCGAAGTGGGGAGAACTCAATTACCAAAATTTTGAGGAATTTCCTAAATACAAAATTGGCATATAATCATAATTCTTTTTGGAAAAACTATACCTGATGGTATACCTAAAAGAATAAATTACAACATATATAATATGATGTAATAGATGATGAACTATAAAAGTTTTTATTTATTTCCTTATGGAAATTTGCATATAATAGCATAATATTCTTAAGTAGAATTTCTCCAAAGTCTATCTAATCCTAATTCATATATGATATGATATGGATAGATATCAAAGTTCTCACTCATAATAAGTTTTGAGATATCTAGCTTATTTGATAAGTTGAAGTTAGACAATTAGAAGATAATTCTAATTAAGATAAGGTTTGTTGGATATCCTAAAGTAGGTTTAGAATAATATTTCTATCTTTTGCATAACAAAGAGTTGTTAGCAAAGATGTTGCTTCTTGATAAAGTGTTTATTCAAGAAAGTGACATATTGAGAAAGATAGAATGATTGGGTGAACGTCATCCAATAATTTTCAAAAAAATGATCAAAGTAAATTTGATCAACATTGTGAAAAGTGTAAAACTAACTAAATGTTTTATCCTTATAAGCTGCTAAAAGGTTTAGTAGAATATCTTATTTTTCTATAATATATGATTTTCTTTATATGAATACACAATAGTTGTATATTCATGATAAAGTAAATCATGAGATAGTAAAATATATAATCTTAAGAAAAATATAATTTACTTTATATGAATACACAAAAGTTGTACATTCATGATGAAGAAAATTATAAGTTATGTGATATAGCAATGCATAATGATTATGAGTTTGACATATAGATGTCAATACTAGTTTTCTTTCTCTAGAAAAGAAAACATAATCATGGAATAAATCTAAGGGCTTAGAGTCTTAAGAAAATTCCAAAGTATGCAAAACCTTAATGAGTTGTATCATCACAAGATGAGTCCTTAATGTGTAAAAGGATAGTGGGGGTATCCTCACTTTCAAGTTTTGTATATGGATAACACATTAGTTTGTAAAAGTATTAATATATTTGCATTTGTAGAATGGTTTTACCATTACTTTCTTCGTTTAGACTTGAGATAAATATTTTACATTCTTGTTAATTCATATCCATAGAGATAGATTGAATAGAATGTTAAATATGTCTAAGTCGATATTTGAAAAAGATGTTGAAAAGTTCAACATGTTAATTCCAAAAGTTTTATTTCCTACAATTGCGATATCCACTTTTTGATGGTTGATTCCCTAGATACCCAAAGAAAGTATGGCATGGATTTCTTATAGTATGACTATAAGAAATATAAATTATATAAAAGTTGTATAACGAGCTGGACATCGAGAATGTTATTAGTATGACTAATAGATTCTAATCCTGTCTAGGATTAAATTATTGGGAATATAATCAAAATTATTCTAAAGTACTTGAAAAGTATTTAAGATTTAATTTTGACAAATGAAAAATGTTACTACATAAATAAAAGAGAGTCTATCATTGGGGTTGTTGTTATGTATGATGAAGAAGTAATTTGCTAGAAAAGTTTTAAGCAAATTGTTATTACAAACTTCATTTTGGAAGCCAAATTTGCTACATAAGATGTTGCAAATAAGAAATTATTTTGGATTTAGCAATTATAAATTGTTTTAAAAGTTTCTCTAGTACATCACAAGTATCTCTCTGCTGTGATAATAAAGGAGCCTTAGCTTACGGCAAGGGAACTCGGGTCTCACATTGAAATCCAGAATATTTCAAAAGGAATTAAGATATTATAAAATCAATTGCTGGAATAGGGCGATCTAGCCATGCAGAAAATAGTGTTAACCATTAACTTGGTTAATCCATTGACTAAAGTCAAAAGTTAGTAACAGTTAAACTTCATCTTGAGAAGATGAGTTTCTGATACTAAGCATAATAACTTTAGTGCAAGTGAGAGATTGATAGCAGTATGTACCTTAAGAGCCATAAAATAGTTATATAATAGTAGATATTAATTCCCAATGACACGATAATATATTCATAATGTGAAAAGGGTTTCATATTATTGAATATAGTCCTTAAGTATTTATAAGAGGATCTATTCTCAAGTGTTGAGAGTATGGTAGACAGGTTGCTCTTGTACAGATATTTTAAATATGTTCATGGTCGTAGGATTAATGACTAGGCATTATTAATTCCGAAAGACCATCACCTTTGTTTATTTTCTATAATTAGTATGTGATATAGATAATTATAGAGGTAGTGAGTCTCATGTTGCTTGACATATGGTGTCGATGCAAAAATGTGGATATTCTTAGGATGAATAGTCAAACTATGATGCTAGATGATAATAATACAGGGTTTTACTAGTTATCAATTATTTATCATCTAGGTCATAATAGTGCGTATAATCCTTTGACTTGAAGGATAGTATATCTCATACATAGGTGGTTAGGGTTTATTATTGCTTACATAGATGTACTATTCATGTACGAATATATGGCATGTGATAGGTCTAATTTGTTATGTATGGAGATAAGTGATTGCCAAGATAGAATTCATTACCTCAAGTAAATGAGGTTAAGATCCTATGTTATATGGTTATTCTTGATACTAAAGCTCCTAGCTAGGATAGACAGATTCACTAGAAATAGTTTCTAGTAGGAATCTAATCTCATCTAGAATTAGAACTGAGATAAGGATGAAGAATCAAGGCGCGTTAGGGTTTCACATAAATCATTACCCTAGTCGAGATTGGAATCTTTAATAAAGGGATTCTAGTGCATGCTGATTTATGATCGATAGTCCATGTGATGTTTAAAGTTATCAATTACAAACATTCATTTCTAATTAGGTAGACATGGAATGCTAGCTATCCCTCATGACTTGTGGGACTAAGTGTGAAGTGGGGATTTCACATTAGTAGAGAAAAATGTTTTCTCATTCCCATTTCTAATTAGACATGAACTTAGAAAGTCACACACCTAATAGTGATCATATTCCAAGTGTAAAAGTTTTACCATAATAATTAATTAAAGTGTTTAATTAATTGATTAGTGGTAAAATGATTAAATAGGTAATTAAATTTACAAGGACCCTAACATGTACTGATGTTTAATCTATGAAAGTTTCTATTCAATTAAATCTTAATTTGTATATGATGCAAATGGGAATGATTAAATTGAAAATTTATTTGGACTAAATCAAAGACATAATTTTGAACTTAGTGAAAACCCTTAGCACATTTGATGTGGCCTAAGCCCATATATGATATGGAAAAGAGGCAATTTAGGGGTTAAGGAAAATTCACTATTTATAAGCCCATGTGACGGGTTTAAGGGTTAAAGAATTTTCTGCTAAGGTTAAAATTGTAATTACATATTTTGGCTAATGGAAATGCCCATTTACCCCTAAAGGATAAAATGGTCATTTCATCATTTGAAGTAGCAAAGTCCAACTTTGCCCCTTCACCAAATGGTGAGCTAGAAGAATGTGAAAGGATATTTAAGTCTTTATGAAGACTCAATGATTAAGTCTTCTAAAGATATAAAAGCTAAGAGCTTTTATGTTGCAATAAGAGTTGAACATCATTTTTATGTTTGAAGCATTTTAAAGAGAGAAGTTGAGGGAGAGAAAGAAAAGGAAGAAAATATTTCTTCAAATTTTCTTTTGATCTTCAATTCTCTTCTTTGTTCTTTATGAAAGAACAATTGCTTGCAAATTGAAAATGAGTTTAGTCCAAAACAAACCAAGGAGAAACCTCAAACTTCCTAAAGGTTTTTGAGGAAAAATCTTGAATCAAAATTGGGCAACCAAGAGAGTGATTCAAGAACACCAAAGAAACTAAGAGGAAACTTGGAGGTGTGCTAGGTATGGATGATCTAAAGGCTTCACACTTAGGAAGCTCTTTGTTAAAGAAAGAAGGAACCTACAAGAGGTAATATGATTACTCTTCCTTCTTCTTTATATGCACATGTGTTTTTCACACAAATAAATTTGATTGCTTGAATCAATTTTGGACTAAAATTGGGTGAAGTGAAATTTTAAAATGTTTGAAATTTCACCCCACCACCTCTTTTCCGCTGCATTTTGGCTCCATCGTTCCTTCACTACACTATATGTACAAAATTCAGCCATATAAGGGTGTGTGTACAAAATGTAATTTTGATATTCTTAGTTGGAATAAGGACATTTAATTAGAAAATTTGAGGATTTATGTGAAGATAGATAAAGGAAGCATGAAAAATACGTTAGAATTTTTAAGGGAGAAGTTCGGCCAAAATGGGAAGTGAGCAAGAAAGTGTTCTAAATTCTAATTGAATACATTTATGGTTATTTTAGATGAAGAAAAATGATTTAGAAGTGTTAAAATAAATTTTGGGAACTTGATTTAAGGCTTGGAAATCTTAGTGGCATGAACTTAGTTAAAAGAGGAACTTGGTGTTCTAATACTAGATTGTGATAATTGAGTTATTATATGTGTTTATATAGCTAATGTAAAGATTTGATGAGGAATTACAAGTTTTTCCCAAATTTGACCTAAGTGGGACAAGTTAGGGCTCATATAAATAAGAGTGAATTAACTCAAAATAATTAGTGGGAATTGATTGCTTAGGTGTTAATTTGATCAATCTATGGTTAATTTGAGGTTTGAAGGGAAATTGATAGTTTTCCTTAAATTCTAGGGTTTATGGAACAATTTGAGAATTTTGAGATTTAGACTTGAAATTATGAAGTTGAATGAGGAATTTGGCTTGGAAATGATTATAAACAAGAATAGGTATGCAACAACCCACACCCACCCTAGGAGTTTTGTGACAAAATTGCTTGATTGCGAACTACTATGAAAAAGTATGTGCTTTTATGAAAATTCATGTGCTATGTAATTGATGAGTAAGTGAAATGTTTGATTAGTTGTAATATACATAATGTGAATTATGGATATGAAATAGGTGATTTATGTGAAGTGCAAAAGCATAAAATGATTTATTGCATATAGAGAGAATTTTCATGCACAAAGCGATTTTTAGGCATAAAATAATTTTTATCAGCATTTTTAAAATATTTTAATTAAATATTTTGGGGGGGGATTTTAATGAAAATAAGAAGCAAAATATTTTATTTTTAATTCTTTAAAATGAGCCCATAAATTAGATTAAAGGCCCAACTCACCAAAAGCCCAACACACTAAAACACTCCTAACTAGCTCATTAATGACAAACTTATAATTTTGCACCGAAACCCTAATAATTGATAGCAATATGTGCCTTATGAGCCATATAATTATTATGTAATAGTAGATATTAATTCCCAATGACACAATAAATATATTCATAATGTGAAAAGGGTTTCATATTACTAAATATAGTCCATAAGTATTTGTAAGAGAATCTATTCTCAAGTGTTGAGAATATGGGAGACAGATCGCTCTTGTACACATATTTTAAATATGTTCATAGTCATAGGATTAATGACTGGGTATCATTGATTTTGGAAGACCATCACCTCTATTTCTTTTCTATAATCAGTATGTGATACAGATAATTATAGAGGCAGTGAATCTCATGCTACTTGACATATGACATCGATATAAACATATGGATGTTCATAGGATGAATAGTCAAATTGTGACATTAGATGATAATAATATGGGGTTATATTACTTGTCAATTATTTATTATTTAGGTCATAATTGTAACAACCCACACCTACTCTAGGAGTTTTTAGGACCAATGTGCTGGACTTAGAACTATTAATACTAAGTGCATACTTTTATGGGAAATATTTGTGCTATGTGATTGATGAGTATGTGGCATATAAATTAATTTTAATATGCATAAAATGAGTTATTATTGTGAAATAAATGATTTATATGAAGTACATTAGCATAAAAAAATTATTTTAAATAAAATGAATTTTCATGCATAAAGGCAATTTTTAAGCATAAAATAATTTTATGAGTATTTTAAAATAATTTTTAAAATAAATATTCGGGGGAAATATTACAGAATTAATAAGAAAAATATTCTTTGTATTTTTAAATATAATCAGCCCAAAATTTAAATAAAAAGCCGAAATACCCAAAAGCCCACTACACTAAAATCCTCCTAACCTAGTTTATTAAGGGTATTAGTGGAAATTGTACCCAAACCCTAATATATAATGAAAAATTTGGTCAGCCTAGGTCTTCCATCAGCCACCACTTTAGTTTTTTGTATCTTGGCAGAAAAATCCTCTCAAAATATTTCTCTCAGCCGAAATTAAGAAAACACCTTTTTGTTTCGCGATTTCTTGATCGTAATTATAAGTTTTTCTTCTCTTTCAATTTCTAAACAGATTTCTATGAAATAAATTATGGAAAAATTATTTTGAACTGGTTGATTACTGATTTTTAGAGATTTAATTCTGTTTGGGTGAGTTTTTGGGAGAGAAAATCTATTTTCTACTGAAAACACAAATCTTTCCGCGAGATTCCTCCAAAGGTAAGTTCTATAACTTAAAATAACAATTTTTATGCATAAACATCACTAGAAGGGGGTGATTTGTGCATTATTGTTTTCTAAACTGATTTTTGATTTATTTGGATGAAAAATATTGGATTAAATAATATTTTTGCATATTTCTGTGATGACTAGAAAATTTCAGAAAATAAAGGAATTCAAGGTTTTTGTGCTAGAACTTAGAAGTTAGAAAATTCTATTACTAAATTAATATGTGGCCGCTGATTTGTGTGAGAAAGCATTCTAATATGATATTTGTTTTGTTTAGATGAAAAATAATGATTTGAATCATGTGTTTGTATATTGCTGTAATGAACGAAAAGTGCGGAAAGCGCGAAAACTCATGATTTTTAACCTAAGCCCTAAAACTTGGAACCTTCTTTGTATAAATACTATCTATGACTGCCAAATCATGTAGGGAAATGTTCTAAACTAATATTTGCTATGATTGAATAAAAAATAATAGTTTAAACAACCTATGTACATATTTTTGAAATGACCAAAAAATATCAAAAACAAGAAAATTCATGGTTTTGTACCCCATAACACAAAAAGTTGAATTTTCATGTGTGAGAGATACTATGTGGGGCTGATTCATATGAATTAAAATTTTGAAATGATTTTTGTTGTATTTACATGAAAAATCTTGGTTCAAACCATGTTTCTACATATTTCTGAAAAAGACGGAAAGTGCAAAAAGAAAGAAAATTTAATTTTTCCTTTGGTGATACATTCGACCTACATCAATACTTTTGTCCCAATGTTTATAATTTTTATGTGATATGTTTTGATGATTATTGACATGTATGTATGAATAATAAATGATAAAATTGCATGTTAGTTGAAGGTATGACCCTAAATAAGCTTAAAGGCATTTTGGTATACCTAAGGTATACTTAAGGTATTTTAACCTTATACTATGATTAGAATGCAAATGTGATTAGGAAATATGGAACTAGATGTTATGATAACTTGATAATAAATATATGGTTTTGAGTTGATGAAGTAACAATTGAATAAAAAGGATCATAAGAGGTAAGCATGACACTTGAAAGTTTAATTGTTAAGTTGACATGTATAGAAGTGTAAAGTGTACTAAGATAATTGTTAAAGTGAGATGATATTGAGGTAATAATATTGTGATGACCTTAGAAAGGTATTGATATGATTGTAATGTGTTCTCATGTGAGCCTACAAGGCCTAAGTATGTAAGACTTTTAAAGTCAATATGTTACGTGCAAGTGATGAGTACAACTATATGTGGACTCTAAATGTATGTGTATGTTATATGTGCATGGGGTAGTTATAGGATAGGAGCATCATGAGTTAATAAATGCTAAGTATTAAACTAAACATTATGTTAGAATTTGAGGAGCTTTAGAATTGTAAAGGGACTACGTATACCAGGAGCAAAGGAACCCCAAGGTGAGTAAACACTATGTTCATATTACAAATGTGAATAAACATCATGAACAACATTATGTTATGTTATAAGAATGTGACATATTGTTATGTAAACCTTTGCAATCTTTGAAACCCAAGTTCCGTTCATCCTAATTTGATTAAGTGATTCTTTGTAAGCTTGAGTTGCCAAAGGATAATTGGTCCAAAACTATTTGTTTATCCAATGAGAATTTATTGTCATTGTCACCCTAACTTATATTCTTTTTGGAACTACACTATCATTATCTTTTGTTCAAAAGTTTAACCACTATTATTATTGGGATACATGTTACTGTTGGCTTATGTGATATTGATAATTGTGATTACCATTAGCTCTAGCTATGGTACCTTTTACCCTTTATGCAGAATCCTCGTGCCGATGTGGGTAATCATTGAAACTTGTGCATATGGTCTTAACCTGATGGATAGGGTAATGTATCCACCTTAGCTAGAAAGGGGTGGTTCTAGCTGTGGAGCTTGATCAACTTCATGCCTTATAAGTGATAGGAGTTGGAATTTGATATAAGGCCACCTCTCCTTTATAAGTTCGAGTGATAGAGCAATAGCCTTCACTCTTTACAAGTTATAAGTGTGATTTATGCAAACTTGTCAAATTGAACCCTTGCTAAATTGTAATTTGACTCATGAATTATAAATCATGAACTATGTGTATAAGCTATGTGTTTCCTTTCCAAAGGAATATGTGATAATGTATGTGCCTTATCATTTACTTATTGAGATCATCTATCTCACCCCTTTTTTTTTTGTGTGGTTCCAGGTGAGCAATGTGAGGAGGCAAGGTGATGGCTTAAGCATTCTACTTCGCTTGGGGGATTCCTTGTCTAAGTTATCAATGATACTATTTTATGAAGTCTTGTCATTAGATGCTCTGGGAATGTTAATTGATAATCATTTGAGATATATATTATTTTCCTTACGGATTTTATGTGTAATGTTTAATTTTATAATTTCGCAATTAAAGGTATTCATCTAAAGGTTTTAAATGAGTTATTGTATGAGGTTTGGTACAATCCTAGGCATGATTTGTTTAAGTGTAAGTGGGTTCTACGGGCGTGGGTGACCTTATGTCTCCCCATGTTCTAGGACCATTATATCTCTAAGGTTGGGATGTGACAATAATAGTGCATATAATCCTTTGACTTTAGAGATACTATATCTCATACATAGGTAGTTAGAAATTATTACTGCTTACATAGATGTACTATTCATGTACAGATATATGGCATGTGATGGTTCTAAATTATTATGTATGGAGATAAGCGATCACCAAGATAGAATTCATTACCTTAAGTAAATGAGGTTAAGATCCTATGCTATTCGGTAATTCTTGATACTTAAGTTTTTGGCTAGAATGGTAAGATTTACTAGAAAGAGTTCTAGTAGGAATATAATCTCATCAATAATTAGAATCGAGATAAGGACATAGAATCAAGGCACATTAGGGTTTAACGTAAACCATTACCCCAGCCGAGATTAGGATTTTTAATGAAAAGATTTTAGTGCATTATAATTTATGATCGATGGTCTATGTGATGTTTAAAGTTATCAACCATAAACATTCATTTCTAATTAGGTAGTCATGATATGGAATGCTAGTTGTCACTCATGACTTATGGGATTAAGTGTGAAGTGGGTATTTCACATTAATACAGAAAAATATTTTCTCATTCCCATTGCTAATTAGACATGAATTTAGAAAGTTACACACCTAATAGTGATCACCTTCCAAGTGTAAAAGGTTTACCATGACAATTAATTAAAGTGTTTAATTAATTGATTAGTGGTAAAATGATTAAATATGTAATTAATTTTATAAGGACCCTAGCATGTTCTGATGTTTAATTTATGATGGTTTCTATTCAATTAATTTTTAATTTGTATATGATGCAAATGGGAAAGATTAAATTGAAAATTGATTTGGACTAAATCAAAGACATAATTTTAAGCTTAGTAAAAATCCTAAACACATGAGATGTGGTCTAAGCCCATATGTGATATGGTTAAGAGGCAATTTAAGGGTTAGAGAAAATTCACTATTCATAAGCCCCTATGATGGGTTTAAGGGTTAGACAATTTTCTACTAAGGTTAAAATTGTAATTACATCTTTTTGACTAGTAGAAATGTCCACTTTACCCCTAAAGGATAAAATGGTCATTTCACCATTTAAAGAAGCAAAGTCCAACTTTGCCCCTTTATGAAATGGTGAGCTAAAAGAATATGTAAGGGCATTTAAGTCTTTGTGAAGACTTAAGGGTTAAGTCTTGGAATAATATAAAAGCTAAGAGTTTTTATGTTGCAAAGTAAGTGAACATCATTTTTCTCTTTTGAAGCATTTTTAGAGAGAGATGTTGAGAGAGAGAAAGAAAAGGAAGAAAATGTTTTTTAATTTTTCTTTTGATCTCCAATTCTTTTTCTTTATTCTTTGGGAAAGAACAAATGCTTGCAAATTGAAAATGTGTTTAGTCCAAAATAAACTAACGAGAAACCTTAAATTCCTAAAGGATTTTTGACAGAAATCTTGAATAAAATTGGGCAACCAAGAGAGGATTCAAGAAGACCAATGAAATTCATGAGGAAACTTGGAGGTGAGCTAGGTGTGCATGATTTAGAGACTTCACACTTAGGAAGCTCTTTATTAAAGAAAGAAGGAACCTACAAGAGGTAATATAATTACTCTTCCTTCTTCTTTATAGGAACCTACAAGAGGTAATATAATTACTCTTCCTTCTTCTTTATATGCATATGTATTTTACACATAAATTAATTGATTGCTTGAATGAATTTTGGACCAAAATTCGATGAAGTGAAATTTTAAAATGTTTGAAATTTCACCTCATCACCTTCCTTCGGCTGCATTTTGCTCCATCATTCCTTCAATAATGACATAAAATTTAGCCCCCTTGAGTTGTGGCAGCCCCCATGCTATTTTTCCATTAGATTTTTGTAGAAAAATTCTCTTAAACCAAAATTCACAAAGTGCCTCCAAACCTAGCGATTTTGTGATTGTCTTTGTAAGTTTTTCTCTTCTTTCAAATTACTATTTGATTTTTATGAAACTAATCATGAGTAATCCATATGGGGATGTATATTTATTATATCTCTTCTTGTTAAATTTGACCTAGGTTGTTTTTTTTTAAGGAGAAACTGATTTCCAACTGTAAATATTACTCTTTCTTCGCAAATCCATCAAAGGTGAACCCTAAAACCTAAA
This sequence comes from Reutealis trisperma, assembly GCA_947687605.1. Lineage (NCBI taxonomy): Eukaryota > Viridiplantae > Streptophyta > Magnoliopsida > Malpighiales > Euphorbiaceae > Reutealis > Reutealis trisperma. The sequence continues at coordinate 1,159,984 of CANTUT010000751.1, read as the reverse complement.
AGTAGGAATTTTCATGCATATGAATAAGGGGGGGGGGGGGGGGTGATTTATGTGATTTTATGTCTTGAACTAATTTTTGTTATGTTTCCATGAAAAATATTAGTTTAAATGATGCATTTACTTATTACTAAAATGATCTAAAAGTATGAAAAGGAAGAAAATCCATTGTTTTGGTTATGTGGTTTCGGCCTACCTTGGGATTTTGATACCAAGGCCTATAATTTTTGCATGATACATTTTAATGATTGTTGGCATGTGTATATGAATTATACATGACTTAATTGTATGTTGGTTGAAGGAGTAGCTCAAGGAAACATCTAGAGTGTTTCGGCCTACTTAGGGTTTCCAAAACCCTAATTGTTATAATTGATTAATATGTGTACTTGATTAAGTTACATATGAATTAGTTTTATGATGTGTTAATTGAGAATTGATGACCTTAAATTGACTATGAGATTGATTATATGATTTGGTCAAAGGAGACAAGTAGGACTCTTTTAAGGTTTACTTGTTAAGTTGATATATATGGAAAGTATTAAGTGTACCAAGTTGGAAGTTGAATTGAATTGATATTAAGATCATTGTTTATTGTGTTTGGCTTTAGAAAAGTCTTGGTATGAGTTATTATGTAATTTCAAGTAAGCCTAAGAAGGCAAAGTATGCAAGACTTAAAAGTTAACATGTTATGTGCAATTGATGAGTACACTTCTAAGTGTAACTCTTAGTGTATATGAATGATAGATGTGTATAGGGTAGTTAGGGGATAGGATAGCATGATGTTAAGCAAATGCTCATGATGTTAAGCAAATGCTAAGTATTAAACTATAATGTTATGTTAGAGCTTGAGGATTGTTAGAAGTGTAAGGGTTATAGGCATTAAGAGCTAAGGAACCACAAGTTGAGTAAACATTATGTTCATATTACAAGTATAAGTTATCATAATATGTGAACCTTTGAGATTCTTAAAACCCAAATTCTTTTCTATTTTCAATTATAATTACATGAATTCTTTGTTAAGCTTGGGTTGCCGAAGGACAATTAGTCTGAAACTATTGTTGATCATTCACTGATATGAAAGAACCTTTGTGATAGTTGCCTTACCTTACATTCTTTTTGGAAGAACACTATTGTTTATCTTTTGTTCAATAAGCTAAACTTTTATTGTTACTATGTTACATGTGATTGCGTTCGTCAATGCTATTGTTATAAGTGATTGCCATTAGCTTTTGCTATGGTATGTATTTACCCTTTATACAAAAATCCTCATGCTTATATAGGAAATCATCAAAACCTATGCACATAATCTTAACTCGATAGATAAGGATAGTATATCCACCTTAGCTAGAAGGGGCAGTTCTAGTCATGGAGCCTGATTAGCTTTACGCTCCTTTATTAGTTGGGAGTTGAATACGGCAGCAGCCTTCACTCTATATTTATATTACAAGTGGACAAGGTAGTAGCCTTCACTCTATATTTATGTTATGAGTGGACAAGGCAGCAACTTTCACTCTATATTTGTGTTACAAGTGAAAAAGGTAGTAGCCTTCACTTTATATTTATGTCATGAGTAAATAAGGCAGCAGCCTTCACTCTATATGATACAAGTTATAAGTTTGATATCTATGAACCTTGCTAAATTGCAAATTATGAACCATGAACTATGTATCATGAATTATGAATCATGATCTATAAGTTATAAGGTATGAGCTCTTTCTAAGAGATATGTGTTATTGTATAAGTCATGTTGTTTACTTATTGAGATCATTTATCTCAACCCTTTTCTTATATGGTTTCCAGGTGAGCATTATGAGGAGGCAAGGTGATAGCTCAAGCCATCTACTTCGCTTAGGGGCTTTCCTTGTCCAAGTTATTTACTCTACTTTGATACGATAAGTCTCTTTTAGACACCCCGAGAGTTCTTGTTTGGGAAGTTTTACTTTTGGAACATTATGTTTGGTGATTTATTTGGAGTCTTAAAATGTTCTTTTCTTATGGATTGTATTTAAAGCATTTTTAAATTATTTTTCCACAAATTGAGGTTTTCTTTTTATTAACGGATAAATTAAGTTAATGCATAAGATTTTAGTATGATCCTAGGTAGCATTTCTATGTGCATGAGTGGATTCTATGGGTGTGGGTGACCTTATGTCTCCTTATGTTCTAAGACCATCATATCTCCAAAATTAGGATGTGTCAAAGTTTGGTATAAAGCTGTAGTTTTAAGTCTAGTTTATACTTGTCTATTTATTGGGTAGATTAAGTATAATCCTGGAGCCTAGAAATTTTCGTTTCATGTCAACTGTAGTCTATTGCTAGTATAGTTTTGTGAAATCCTTATAAGCTATGGTACTCCTTATTACTGTTCTATGCGCCTTATGATTCTCTTATCAGATGACCAATAAGAGTACCCATATTAGAGGATCTTGACCTAGAGCACCTCGCGTGATGTGCAAGATGACTTGGCCAGAGATGTTCAAAAAGGTCATACCTGTGATCCATTTCAACAGAGAGATGACTTTTGATGAGGAGGACCCCATAGAGTGTTTAGGTTATAATTGGGTTCAGAGTAAGATGCAGAGGTTCGAAAGAGATTGCTCAGACTTAATGAAAGAAAATCGATGTCTTAGGTCTTAAATACATGCTTTGAGAGAGGACGTGGAGCAGATTAAGACTAGAAGTGCTAAATAGATAGGAGACTATACACTTAATGTTCGCCCTAATGAGGGATACAATTGAGACTGGAGATAGTAGTTAGTAACTATTAGCTTAGTGGCATAAGATTTATATGACACGAATGATATTATTTGACTACCTAGCTACATGGTTTGGACTTGATTTCCTTATTGCCTATAAGATGATTGACTTTTATATGATAGGAGAGTTCATTATGCTATAAGTTATATGTTACATGATTATGATACATGATATATTCCATGATATGTGATATATGTGATACGTGTCCTGTGATGTGATACTATATGATGTGTGCTCATGATAAATGCATGGTAGGTATGATAATGTGATAATGGGTTATATGGGTTAGAAGGGAGTTAGTACTAAATTCCCTTACTGTTATAGCAGAATGCCTCTTAAGAAGAAGGTTTGCATAACTATTTGACCTGTTAGGGCTAATTCCTGTTAAAACTTCTAATGCAAGATGCTTGATAGATTTTAGTACTATGCATTTGTTTATATCTCCATATTTTGCTAAGAGTCTATATAGAGATAAAGAATTAATGAATGAACCCTTGGTAGTGTCAACTCCTTTGGGAGAGGTGATGGAAGTTAAATAAGTATTTAAGGACTGTGAGCTAGGCATTGACGGACGAAAACTTCTAATAGAGTTGTGAGAACTTGATGCACTAGAATTTGATAAGATCTTAGGAATGGATTGGTTGTATGAGCATGGAGCTTGTATTGATTGTAGAGAGAAGCAAGTTGAATTTCAAACCAAGGATGGGGAGAAGTTTATATATCAAGGAGATAGGGGTTTGATATAAACCTTGGGAAGATGAGGATGGGATGCAGTAGAAGCATCCCTAGCTTGTTAAGAATGTATGAGTAATTATTTAAATTTGAGGATGAATTTCTTTTAAAGGGGGGAGAATGTAACAACCCATATCCACCCTAGGAGTTTTATGACAAAATTGCTTGATTGCAAACTACTACGACAAAGTATGTGCTTTCACTAAAATTCATGTGCTATGTAATTGATGAGTAAGTGGCATGCTATATTAGTTCTACTATGTGTAATGTGAATTTTGGATATGAAATAGGTGATTTATGTGAAGTACAAAAGCATAAAATGATTTATTGCATAAAAAGTGAATTTTCTTGCAAAAAGCAATTTTTAGGCCTAAAATAATTTTTATGAGCATTTTATAAATATTTTAATTAAATATTTGGGGGGGGGGGATCTAGTGAAAATAGGAAGCAAAATATTTTTTTTTACTTATTTAAAATCAGCCCATAAATTAGATTAAAGGCCTAACTCACTAAAAGCCCAACACACCAAAATACTCCAAACCTAACCTATTAATGGTAAACTTGTAATTTTGTAACAAAACCCTAATAATGACCTAAAATTTGGCCCCCTTGAATTGTGGCAGCCACCATTTGATATTCCCATTAGACCTTTATAGAAAAATTCTCTCAAAACTCTCTCTCAAACTAAAATTCATAAGGTGCCTCCAAACTTTACGATTTTGTGATCATCTTTGTAAGTTTTTCTCTTCTTCCAAGTTACTATTTAATTTTTATGAAACTAATCATAAGCAATCTATATGGAACTATATATTTATCATTTTTCTTCTTGTTAAATTTAGCCTAGGTTTTTTTTTTTTTTGAAGGAGAAATCGATTTCCAACCATAAACACAACTCTTTCTTTGTAACTCCATCAAAAGTGAACTCTAAAACCTAAAACTTAAAATTTTCATGCATATGAATAAGGGGGACCAATTTATGTGGTTTTATGTTCTAAAATGATTTTTGCTATGTTTCCATGAAAAATATTTGTTTAAATCATGCGTTTACATATTACTGTAATGATCAGAAAGTACAAAAAGTAAGAAAATCTATGGTTTCCATGGTTATGTGGTTTCGGCTTACCTTGGGATTTTAATCCCAAGGCCTATAATTTTTTTTATGATACATTTTAATGATTATTGGCATATGTATATGAATGATACATGATTTAATTGCATGTTGGTTGAAGGAGTAGCTTAAGGAAACACCTAGAGTGTTTCAGCATACCTAGGGTTTCCAAAACCCTAATTGTTATGATTGATTAATAGTGTACTTGATTAAGTGACATATGAATTAGGTTTTATGATGTGTTAATTGAGAATTAATGACCTTAAATTGACTATGAGATTGATTGTATGATTTGGTCAAAGGAGACAAGTAGGACTCTTTTAACATTTACTTGTTAAGTTGATATATATGGAAAATATTAAGTGTACCAAGTTAGAAGTTGAATTGAATTGAAATTAAGATCATCATTTATTGTGTTTGGCTTTAGAAAAGTCCTGGTATGAGTTATTATGTAATTTCATGTGTACCTAAGAAGGCAAAGTATGCAAGACTTAAAAGTCAACATGTTATATGCAAGTGATGAGTGCACTTCTAAGTGCAACTCCAAGTATATTTGAATGATAGATGTGCATAGGGTAGTTATGGGATAGGATAGCATGATGTTAAGTAAATGCTAAATGTTGAATTATAATGTTATGTTAAAGCTTGAGGATTGCTAGAAGTGCAAGGGCTACTGGCATTAAGAGTTAAGGAACCATAAGGTGAGTAAACATTATGTTCATGTTACAAGTACTAGTTATCATAATTTGTGAACCTTTGAGATTCATGGAACCCAAGTTCTTTTCTATTTTCAATTATAATTATATGAATTCTTTGTTAACCTTAGGTTGCCAAAGGACAATTGGTCCAAAATTATTATTGATCATTCATTGAAAAGAAAGAACCTTTATGATTGTTGTCTTTGTGATTGTTGCCTTACCTTACATTATTTCTGAAACCACACTGTTGTTTATCTTTAGTTCAATAAGTTAAATTTCCATTACTACTATGTTACATGTGATTGCATTCTTCAATGCTATTGTTATAAGTGATTGCCATTAGCTTTGGCTATGATACCCATGAACCCTTTATACAAAAAGCCTCATATTGATGCGAAAAATCATTGGAACCTATGCACATGGCCTAAACCCGATGGATATGGGTAGTATATCCACCTCAGCTAGAAGGGGTAGTTCTAGCCAAGGAGCTTGATAAGCTTTATGATTCTTTATAAGTTGGGAGTAGAATTTGGTCGCAGCCCTTACTCAATATTTATGTTATGAGTGGACAAAGTAGCAGCTTTCACTCTATATTTATGTTTCGTGTGGAAAAGGCATCAACCTTCACTCTATATTTATGTTATGAGTGAAAAAGGCAGCAGCCTTTACTCTATATGATACATGTTATAAGTTTGATATTTGCCAACCTTGCTAAATTGAAAACTATGAACCATGAACTATGAATCATGATCTATGAGTTATAAGGTATGAGCTCTTTCTAAGGGATATGTGTTATTGTACAAGCCATATTGTTTACTTATTGAGATCATTTATCTCAACCCTTTTCTTATGTGGTTTTCAAGTGAGCATTATGAGGAGGCAAAGTGATAGCTCAAGCCATCTACTTTGCTTAGAGGATTTCCTTGTCCAAGTTATTTACTATACTTTGATATGATCAGTCTCTTTTAGACACTTTGAGAGTTCTTGTTTGGGAAGTTTTACTTTTGGAACATTATGTTTGATGATTTGTTTGGAATCATAAAATATTCTTTTCTTATGGATTGTATTTAAAGCATTTTTAAACTATTCTTTCAAAAATTGAGGTTTTCTTTTTATTAACGGACAAATTAAGTTAATGCATGAGATTTTGGTACGATCCTAGACAGTATTTCTAAATACATAGTGGGTTCTACGAGCGTGGATGACCTTATGTCTCCCTATGTTCCAAGATCGTCATATCTCCAAAATTGGGATGTGACAAAGCTGGTATTAGATCTGTAGTTTTAAGTTAGTTTAGACTTGTCTATTTATTAAGTAGATTAAGTATAATCTTGGAGCATAGGAATTTTCCTTTCATGTCAATTGCAGTCTATCACTAGTATAGTTTCGCAAAATCATAAAAAGCTATAGTACTCCTTATTACTATTCTGTGTGCCTTATGATTCTCTTATCAGATGACTAAGAAGATTACACCTATTAGAGGACCTTGACCTAGAGCACCTCGTGTGATGTGCAAGATGACCTGGCTAGAGATGTTCGAGAAGGTCGTGCTTGTGATCCATTTCAAGAAAGAGAAGACTCTTGATGAGGAGCACCCCATAGAGTGTCTAGGTTGCAACTAGATTTAGAGTAAGATGCAGAGGTTTGAAAGAGATTGCTCAGACTTGATGAAAGAAAATCAATGTCTTAGGTCCCAAATACATGCTTTGAGAGAAGATATGGAGCAGATTAATACTAGAAGTGCTGAACAGATAGGAGACTATGGACCCAATGTTCGCCTTGATGAGGAACACAACTGAGACTTAAGCTAGTAGTTAGTAACTATTATCCTGGTGGCATAGGATTTATATAACATGAATGATATTATTTAACTATGTAACAACCCACACACACCCTAGGTGTTTCCATGACAATTACTTGAATTTAGAATTATTAGGACTAAGTGTGTGCTTTAATGAAAATTCATGAGATATGTGATTGATGAGTATGTGCCATGTTAGATTATCTCTAATATGTATAATATGAATTATTATTGTGAAATAAGTGGATTGTATGAAGTGCATAAGCATAAAATAATTTGTTGCACATAAAGTGAATTTTGAGGCATAAAACGATTTTTAAGCATAAAATAATTTTAATGAGCATTTTTAAAATATTTTTAAAAAAATATTTTGGGGGGAATTTCAATGAGAATGATAAGAAAAATTTTTATTTTTAATTACCTATAATTAGCCTATAAATTAAATAAAAGACCCAATTTTCCAAAAGCCCACTACACCAAAACACTCATAACCTAGCTCATTAATGGCAAACTTGTAATTTTGCCATAACCCTAAATATATAAGCTAAAATTCAGCCAGCCCTTTTGAGATAGCCACCATTCTTTTATTCTTTAGAATTTTTACATAAATATTCTCTCAAAAACATTCTCTCAATCAAAATTTACAGGGTGCCTTCAAACCTTGCTATTTCGTAACCTTTTTTCGTAAGTTTTTCTCTTCTTTAAATCTACTATTTGATTTTTATGAAACTAATTATGAGAAAACTATTTTGGGCTATATATTTACTATTTTTATTTTAGTTAAATTTGGCCTAGGTGATTATTTTGAAGGAGAAACTGATTTTCGACCGAAAACACAACCCTTTCTTTGCACATCCACCAAAGGTGAGCCCTAAAACTCAAAATCAAAATTTTCTTGCAATTATTCAAAGGGGCTGCCAATTTGTGCATGGATTATTCTAAATTTATTTTTGTTGTGTTTAGATGAAAAATATTGATTAAATCATATTTCTATATATTACTATAATGTTCAAAAAGTACAGAAAGCAAGAGAATTCATGGTTTTCAACCTAAAACCAAAAGTTGGAAAATTTTATGCAAGGGTGTTGATTCTTATGTGTTAGTGTTATATAATGATTTTTTTCATGTTTATGTGTAAAATATTGATTTAAATCATGTGTTTGCATATTACCGTAATGAACGAAAATTGCAAAAAGTAAGAAAAATCCATGTTTTGCCTTGATAACATATATTCAGCCTGCATAGGGATTTTAATTCCAATGTATATAATTTTTGTATAATATGTGTTAATGATTTTTGACATGTGTACACGAATGATAAATGATTTAATTACATGTTGGTTCAAGGGATAACTCTAGACAATGTCTAGGGAGGTTCGGCCCACTTAGGGTTTATTAACCCTATTACTATGTTATGATTAATATGTGTATAAGATTAAGTGACAAGTGAAATAGGTCTTATGATGTGTTAATAGTGAATTAATGATCTTAAATTGACTATGAAATGGATGGTATGATTTGTTCAAAAGATATAAGTATGACTCTTCAAGGTTACTTGTTAAGTTGATATATATGTAAAGTGTTATGTGTACTTAGTTGAATGTTAAATGGAATTAATATTAAGATCATAATATATTGTGTTTATCTTTAGAAAAGTCATAGTATGAGTTATAATGTGATTTCATATGAGCTTATAAAAGCTTAGTGTGCAAGACTTTAAAAGTCAATATGTTATATGCAAGTGATGAGTGCACTTTTAAGTGCAACTCCATGTTTATGTGAATGTTATACATGCATGGGGTAGTTATGGGATAGGATAGCATGATGTTAAGCAAATGCTAAGTATTGAATTATAATATATGGTAGATCTTGAGGATTGTTAGAAGTTCAAAGGCTACAAGTACTAGGAGCAAAGGAACCACAAGGCAAGTAAACATTGTGTTATTGTTGCAAGCACAAGCCATCATGATATGTGAAACTTTGAGTATTTTTGAAACCCAAGTTCTTTTCTATTTTCAAATATAATTATATGATTTTTTTGTTAAGCTTGGGTTGCCAAAGGACTATTGGTCAAAAACTATTTTTTTTAAATATCCAATTATAATAAACAACCTTTGTGATTATTGCCGTAACTTATATTTTTTTTGGAATTACACTGTTATTTATCTTTTGTTTGATAAGCTAAACATCTATTGTTATTGTTCTATGTGTGATTGCATTTCTTCAATGCTATTATTATAAGTGATTATAATTAGGTCTAGCTACGGTACCCTTAAACCTTTTTATGCAAAAATCCTTATACCGATGCAGGTAATCTTCGGAACCTATGCACACGGTCTTAACCTGATGGATAGGGGTAGTGTATCCACCTAAGCTAAAAGGGGTGGTTCTAGCCATATAGCCTAATCAATTTCACACTTTTCTATGTGTTAGGAGTTGGAATTTGGTTTGATGCCACCTCTCCTCTATGTGTTCGAGTGAATATGGCAATAGCCCTCACTTTCTACGTACTATGTGTGATTTCTATGAACCTTGTTAAGTTGCAAACTTTGAATTATGAGCTATGAACCATGAATTGTGAATCATGAACTAAGATTTATAAGCTATGAGCCCTTTCTAAGGGATATGTGTTATTGTATAAGGTATATTGTTTACTCATTGAGATCATCTATCTCACCCCTTTTCTTGGTATGTTTCTAGGTGCGCATTATGAGGAGGCAAGGTGATGGCTCAAACAATCTACTACGCTTAGTGAATTTCCTTGTCAAAGTTTATTATCGTACTATGATTGAAGAGTCTTTTTAGATGCTCTAGGAGTTTCATTTTTGAGATATTATTTATTTGATAATTTATTTGGAATCTTAAATATTCTTTCTGTATGGATTGTATCTAAAAGTATTTTTGTTAAATTATGCTTTCGTTGGTTAAAGTTTTCCTTATTATTAGATAGTTAAGTTAATGCATGAGGTTTTAGTAAGATCCTAGGTAATGTTATTTTGTACATGAGTGGGTTCTGCAGGCATGGGTAACCTTATGTCTCCCTATGTTCTAGGATCGTCATATCTCTAAAATTGGGATGTGACAAAGTTGTTAGCAAAGCTGTAGTTTTAAGTCTAGTTTAGACTTGTTTGGTTAATTGGTTGATTAAGTATAATCCTAGAGCATAGAAATTTTCCTATCATATCACTTACAGTCTATCGCTAGTATAGTTCTGCAAAATCCTAATAAGCTATAGTACTCCTTGTTATTATTTATGTGCCTTGTGATTCTTTTATCAGATGACTAGGAAGAATACCCCTGTTAAAGGACCCTGACCTATAGGACACAGTGTGACCTATAACAGGACTTAGCCAGAGATGTTTGAAAAGTCGTGTCTGTAATTCACCCCAAGAAAAAGAAGACTCCTAATGAGGAGGATCCTAAGGAGCACTTAGACTATGACTTGGTTTATCGCAAGATTCAGAAATTGGAGAGTGACTGCTCAAACCTAATGGAAGAAAATCAACATTTTAGGTCCTAAGTGCATACTTCAAGGGAAGACGTGGAGCGGCTTAAGACTAGAAATGTTAAGCTGATGGGAGACCATGCACTTGAATATTCTGGCTATTTGCTATCTAGGACCTTGTCTTCAACGCGTTGCATGCTGGATAAGGATTTCCTTTGCTATAGATGTAATGGCTTTGGTCACATTACAGTCGATTGCCCTCTTATCGATTATTCACTTAAGTGACCCTAGAAGTTACCTGATGTTCACCCTGATAAGAGGCACAATTGAGATATGGGTCGGTAGTTGACAACTATTAGCTTGGTGGTATAAGACTCATGCGATATGAATGATATTATTTGATTACTTAGTGACTTAGTATGGATTGATTCCTTACTTGCTTATGAGAGAATTGTTTTTTATATGATAGGAGAATTCTTCATGCTATAAGATATATTTTACATAATTATGATATATGATATATGCTAGGGTATGTGATATGTGATATGTGACATATGCCTTGTGATGTGATATGATAAGTACTTATAATAAATGCATGACAAATACGATAGTTTCTAGTGGGGTGATATGAGTTAGAAGGGAGGTAGCTATAAATCCTTTATCATTATAACATAATGCCTCCCTAGAAGAAGGTTCACATAGCTGTCCAACCTTTTAGGGCTAGTGAGGATACGATATCTTCCACTGCATCAAATGTTGCCTCTGCACCAGTAAGATCAAAGGAAAGGTCTAACTTAAGGGCACTGACCATGGGCTCTAGTGAGTAAGCCTTTTCACAAGAGGTGCAAGCTATGCATGAGGAAATGAGAGACTTTTGCAAAGAATTAGATTAGCTGTGAGCTCAAAGGTGGGACATGCCACCAACATAAGAAAATAATGGAGTTCTGCCTCCTACGGTAGAGGCACCAGCACGAAAAGAAAGGAAGCGGCTATCTGATGAGGGGATGACCATCCCAGATTTCAAGAAGCTACAACCACCTATTTTCTGTGGTGAGAAGGGTGATGACCCTCATCAATTCTTAGATGAGATGGACAAGTTAGTCCATCAATTGTCATGCTCAGATGCTTGGGTAATTGAGTTAGTAGGACTCTAATTCAAGGAGGCATAGTACTGGTACAAAAGGAATATTAAGGAGCAACTATATGGAGCTGACCCACTTACGTGGGCACAGTTTAAGTAAGAAATGATGCATTAGTTCTTGCCTAAAGGTGAAAGGGAAGATAGGGCACTGCAGTTCGAGCAGCTAAAGTAGAAACCTGGGATGACAGTGTCGGAGTATGCTAAGGAGTTTAATCAACTTAGCAAGTTCGCTATTAACATCATTCCTACCAAAGCCAGCTGTGTCAACCATTTTTTAAGAGGATTAATCACAACTCTATTCAACTTATTGGCAGCAACTGAATTCTCAACCTTGGCCAAGCTGATAGATAAGGCCAAGATAATGGAAAAGAGACATAAGGCTGAGAGGGCCAAACCCATGGAACATGATAAGAAGGGTAGGCATAAGAAGAAGGGCCATGGAGGCTAGTATGGGGTGGGGGTAGGAGGAGGTCCTGGAAAGGAATCTTTGCCTACAATCTCAACACCTAGAAAGAATAGTGGCAGCTTCTAACTTATGGCCATTATGGCAAGCCGCATTCTGGAGTTTGCTAGAGGGTATCTAGTGCATGTTTGAGGTGTGGACAAATGGGTCACCTCATTAAAGACTGCCCAATGATGAGGAATGTGGGAAATATGACCTAGGCCCCTCCACTAACTAGACCATACCAGTCTCAAGGGTAAGGAACCAAGAGTAAGGGACCAGCTACTAGAAACACACCGGCGGTGGACAACAAGAGTAATGGTTGTGTTTTTACCTTAAATCAACAAGAGGCCCACACTTATATGCAGCCATCATAGGTATCATTTATATCCAAACTTCTAGTGCAAGATGCTTAATTGATTTTGGTGCTACGCATTCATTTGTATCTCTATGTTTTACTAAGAGTCTTGGTAGAAATAAGGAATTATTGCATGAGCCCTTAGTAGTGTCAACTCATTTGGGGGAAGTGATGGAAGTGAAATATGTATTTGAGGAATGCGAGGTAGCTATTGATGGATAAAAACTTCCTATAGAATTGTTAGAACTCAATGTGCTAGAATTCGATGTAATCTTAAGAATGGACTAGCTATATGAGCATAGGGCTTGTATTGATTGTAGAGAAAAGTTAGTGGAATTTTGAACTAAGGATGGGGAGGAGTTTAAGTATTAATGAGATAGGAATGAGAACCCTTTGAAATTAATATTAGCCTTGGGAGCAAGAAGGACGTTAAAGAAAGGGTGCCAAGCATGCCAAGCGTACCAAACTCACATAGTCGATGCTGATAAAAAGGCTGCCGTTTGAGGCAAAAGCATGCTAGTAGTGGATGAATTCATAAACATCTTTCTTGAGGATTGGATACCACCGAATCATGAGATCGAGTTCAACATAGAGCTACTATTAGGCACGCAACCCATATTGATACTGTCATACCATATGGCATGACAAAGTTGAAAGAATTAATGATGTAACTGTATGATCTACTCCACAAAGGTTTCATCTGACTAAGTTGCTCATCATAGGGTGTTCTAGTTCTGTTCATGAAGAAGAAGAATGGCTCATTTCATATGTGTCTCAATTATCGCCAACTCAACAAAGTCACAGTGAAGAACAAATATCCTTTGCCAAAGATAGACAATCTTTTTGATAAATTGCAAGGAACTAGCTACTTCTCAAAGATCAACTTAAGGTCTAGCTATCATTAACTAAAGATCCATAGAGAAAACATCTATAACACTACCTTTCACACCAGATACGATCATTATGAGTTCACAGTCCTACCGTTCAATCTGACAAATACTCCTGTTGCTTTCATGGACTTAATGAATCGAGTATTCAAACCATTCTTTGATAAGCTCATGATCATATTCATCGATGACATTCTAATTTACTTTAAAAGTAAAAAGGAATATGAAGAGCATTTGAGGATTGTGTTGTAGACATTACGAGACCACCAACTTTATGTGAAGTTATCTAAGTGTGAGTTTTAGATAGAGTTTGTCAGCTTTCTTAGGCATGTAGTAAGTAAGGAAGGGATTCAAGTTGATCCCAAGAAAGTTGAAGTGGTAACCAATTTGCCACGACCCAAAACAGTTTTTGAAGTTCAGAGTTTCTTAGGTATGGCCGGCTATTATCATATATTCGTCCAGGATTTTTCCAAGATAGTAGCACTATTGGCTAAGTTGACTAGAAAACAAGTTAAGTTTAATTAGGAGGAGTCTTGTGAAGAGAGCTTCCAAAAGCTCAAGAAGTGCTTGATATCAGTTCTGATTTTGGCCTTACCCTAAGGTGAAGAAAGATTCATAGTCTACTGTGATGCCTCAAGAGTAGGACTTAGATGCATCCTGATGCAAAATGGTAAAGTCATTGCCTATACATTGTGACAACTTAAGAAGCATAAAGTAAACTACCCTACTCATGACTTGAAATTAGCTGCAGTAATGTTTGCTCTAAAGATCTGGAGACATTACATGTATGGAGCAAAATGTGAGATCTACATAGATCATAAGAGTCTTTAGTACATCTTGAGCCAAAAAGACCTCAACATAAGGTAGAGGAGATGGGTTAAACTATTGAAGGATTATGACTATCAAATTCTCTACCATCCTAGAAAGGTGAACGTGGTGGTGGGTGCCTTGAGTCAGAAATTGATAGGAAGCCTAGCCTATGTGACTGTGCGAAAGAGGCTGATCATGAAGGAATTAAAGGGATTGTTTAGTCAGGGCTTGAGGCTAGAGATTAGAGAATTGCGAGTTTTAGTGGCTCATTTCAAGTGAAGTCAAAGCTAGTGGAGGAGATAAAGGCTTCATAAGATAAGGATCCACACTTGGTTAAGTTAAAGGTTGAGACTGAGAAAGGAAAGAACCCCTGAATTCAAAGTAGTCGATAGGATTCTAAAGTGTGAAAAGAGAGTATGTGTGCCTAATGTCAATGGACTAAGGGAGAGGATATTGAAGGAAGCACATCAAACACCTTATTGTGCTCATCCTGGAACTACCAAGATGTATCATGATGTAAGAGCTAACTATTGGTGGCCTAGATTAAAGAAGGATGTGGCTAAGTTTATGGTATCATGCCTAACTTGCCAACAAGTCAAGTATAGGCATCAATTACTTGTGGGATTGTTATAACAAATTGAGTTATCTAAGTGGAAGTGGGAGCACATTACGATGGACTTCATAGTTGGGTTTCCTAGAACCCCTAAAGGTTATGACTTTGTATGGGTCATAGTGGACTGACTGACAAAGTCTGCTCATTTTTTAGAAGTTAAGACCACGTACTTTGCAGCTCAGTATGTGCAACCATACATTGATCAGATCATGAAAATGCATAGAGTACTAATTTCTATCATCTCAGATGAAGACATTCAGTCCACCTCAAGATTCTAGCAAAAGTTATAAGAAGCATTGGGAACATAATTGGATTTCAGTCGCGTTCCACCCTCACACAGATGGACAGTTTGAAAGGACAATCCAAACACTAAAAGAAATGTTAAGAATGTGTGTCCTAGATTTTATTGGTAGCTGGGATAAGTACCTACCTTTGGTTGGGTTCTCCTACAACAACAGCCATCATTCATCCATCTGCATGGCACCATACGAGGCATTATATGGAAGGAAATGCCATTCTCTAGTTTGTTGGGTCGAGCCTAGGGATAAGTATGTGGAAATGCCATAATTGCTTAAGGAGACTATCGAGAAGGTACCATTGATTCAAGATCAGCTGAAGATGGCCTTCAATCGATAAAAGAGCTATGCAAACCTTAAGAGAAAGGACGTTCATTTTACTGTGGGAGATCATATCTTCTTGAAGATCTACCCAATGAAAGGTGTCATGAGATTTTGCAAAAGAGGAAAGCTATTACCTTACTTCATTGGTCCTTTCAAAATCTTGGATAAAGTTGGGGAAGTGTCTTATAGACTTGTCTTATCTCCAACTATGGCATATGTGCACCTAGTATTTCATATCTCAATGTTGAGAAAATACATATTGGATCCATTGCATGTGTTATCACCTCCACACATCATAATAGATGAGTAACTGTCCTACGAGGAGTTACCAATAGCCATAGTGGATCGACAAGTGTAAAGGTTAAGGAACAAGGAGATACCTATGATTAATGTTCAATGGTGAAATCATAGGATAGACAGGTGTACTTAGGAAGCCGAGGAAGAGATGCAGCAAAAGCATCCTCAGCTTTTTGAGAGCATATAAGTAAGTATCTAAATTTGAGGATGAATTTCTTTTAAGGGGGGAGAATGTAACAACCCATACCCACTTTAGGAGTGTCATATCCCAACTTTAGAGATATGACAGTCTTAGAACATGGGGAGACATAAGGTCACCCACGCCCATAAAATCCACTTACACATATACAAATCATGCCTAGGATCATACCAAACCTCATACAATAACTCATTTAACACATTAAATAAATACCTTTAATTGTGAAAGACTATTATTAGACATTTAACATAAAATCCATAAGGAAAATAATATTCATATCTCATTTGGAAACTTAAGAAAATAATACATCTCAAAATAAGCATCAATTAATATTCCCGGAGCATCTAATGACAACATTTCATAACATGGTATTATTAATGACTTTGACAAGGAATCCCCAAGCAAAATAGAATGCTTGAGCCATCACCTTGCCTCCTCACATTTGCTCACCTAGAACCACACAAGGAAAAGGGGTGAGATAGATGATCTCAATGAGTAAATAATATAGCTCATACATTAACACATCTTCCTTTGAAAAGGAAACACATAGCTTATACATATAGCTCATGATTTATAATTCATGAATTAAGTTGTAATTTAGCAAGGGTTCAATTTAGCAAGGTTGCAGAAATCACACATATAACACATAATGAGTGAAGGCTATTACTTTATCACTCGAACACATAGAGAAGAGGTGGCCTTATACCAAATTCCAGCTCCTATCACATAGAAGGCGAGAAGCTGATAAGGCCCTATGGCTAAAATTGCCCCTTTCTAGCTGAGGTGGATACACTACCCCTATCCATCGAGTTAAGACTGTGTGCACAGGTTCTGATGATTACTCATATCGGCACTAGGATTCTGCATAAAGGGTTAATTGTACCATAGCTAAAGCTAATGGTAATCACATATGTCAATAACATTTAAAGCAACAATCACATATTTCATAATGGCAATATCAGTTTAACTTATTGAATAAAAGATACAAGAACAATGTAGTTCTAGAAAGAGTATAAGTTAAGGCAATAAACATAAGGAATTATCATTAGATAAACAAAAAAATGGTTTTTCGACCAATTATCCTTTGGCAACCCAAGCTTTACAAAAAAATCACTTAATCATATTTTAGGATAGAAAGAACTTAGGTTTCAATATCACAAAGGCTCACATAACAAGATATTACATTCTTGTAACATAACATAATGTTGCTCACACTTGTAACATGACCACAACGTTTACTCACCTTGTGGTTTCTTTGCTCCTAGTATACGTAGCCCTTTTGAACTTCTAAAGCTCCTCAAACTGTAACATAATATTTAAATTAATACTTAGTATTTATTTAATCATGATGCTCCTATCCCATCACTACCCAATGCAATTATAACATTCACATACACTTAGAGTTGTACATATAAGTGTACTCATCACTTGCACATAACATGTTGGCTTTAAAAGTCTTGCACACTTAGCCCTGATAGGTTCATATGAGAACACATTACAATTATGTCAATACCTTTCTAATGTCATCATAATATCATTATCTTAATATTAATTCACTTTAACAATCAACTTATTACACTTAACACTTCCATTCATGTCAACTAATCACTTAACCTTTCAAGTGTCATGCTTAACTTTTATGATTCATTCATTCAATCAATCATCTCATTGACATCAATATCATTTATTCATCATCAAGTCATCATAACATCTAGTTCCATATTTCCCCATCACATTCACATTCTAATCACAATATAAGATTAAGATACCTTAAGTATACAAAAGTGCCTTTAAGCTTGTCTAGGGTCATTCCTTCAACTAACATGCAATTTTAGCATTTATTATACATACATACATGTCAATAATCAACAAAATATATTTCATAAAAATTATAGACATTGGAATAAAAATCCCATGGTAGGCAGAATGCATCATCAAAGGGAAAACCAAATTTTTCTTTCTTTTCGCACATTGCTTCTATCACAGTAATATGTAAAAACATGGTTTGAAACAAGATTTTTCATGTAAACACAAAAAAAATCATTTGGAATATTAATTCACATGAATCAGCCTCATTTGGTATTTCTCATACATGAAAATTCAATTTTCGGTTTCTAGGGTACAAAACCATGAGTTTTCTTGTTTTTGGTATTTTCTGGTCATTACAATAATATGTAAACAGGTGGTTTAAACCATTATTTTTCATTTAATCACAGAAAATATCAGTTTAGAGAATCTTTATGCATGATTCAGCAGCCATAGGTAAGATTTATACAAAAAAAATCCAAGTTTTAAGACTTAGGTAAAAATCATGAGTTTTCGCGCTTTCCATGCTTTCTGTTCATTACAGCAATATGCAAACACATGATTTAAATTAGTATTTTCATTTAAACAAAACAAATATCATATTAGAATCCATTCACACACAAATTGGCAGCCACATGTCAAACTAATAATAGAATTTTCTAACTTCTAATTTCTAGCACAAAAACCTTGAATTCCTTTGTTTTAAGAAACTTTTCAGTCATTACAAAAATATGTAGAAATATAATTTAATCCAATATTTTTCATCAAAAAAAATCAAAAATCAGTTTAGAAACCAATAATGCACAAATCACCCTCCTTTAGTGATGTTTATGCATAAAAATTGTGATTTTAAGTTATAGGTTCACTTTTGGATAAATTTAGCGGAAAGATTTGTGTTTTCGGTAAAAAATAAAATTTCTCTCCCAAAAACTCACCCAAATAGAATTAAATTTGTAAAAATCAGTAAACAACCAGTTCAAAATAATTTTCTCATAATTTATTTCATAGAAATCAGTTTAGGAATTGAAAGAGAAGAAAAACTTACGATTACGGTCAAGAAATCGCGAAACTGAAAGGTGTTTTCTTAATTTCGGTAGAGAGAAATATTTTGAGAGAATTTTTCTGTTAAGATACAGAAAATTAGAGTGATGGCTGCTGTTCATTAGGGCTGGTCAAATTTTTCATATTAATATGTAGGGTTTTGGCAAATTTTCTCTAACCCTTAATAAGCTAGGTCAGGAGCGTTTTAGTGTAGTGGGCTTTTGGGTATTTGGGCTTTTTATTTAAATTTAGGACTGATTATAATTAATAAAAATAAAAATATTTTTCTTATTATTTAGATTAAAATTTCCCCCAAAACATTTATTTAAAAATTATTTTAAAATACTCATAAAATTATTTTATGCTTAAAAATTGTCTTTATGCATGAAAATTCAGTTTATTTAAAATAATTTATTTTATGCAAATGTACTTCATGTAAATCATTTATTTCATAATAACAATTCATATTATGCATATTAAAATTAATTTATTATGCCACATGCTCATCAACGCATAGAATACTAATTCTCACCAAAGCACACACTTAACCTTAATAGTTCTAAATCAAGCAAATCATCACGAAAATTTCTAGCATAGGTGTGGGTTATTACAAGGAGTTTCCATGACAATTACTTGAATTTATAACTATTAGGATTAAGTGTGTGCTTTTATGGAAATTCATGAGATATGTGATTGATGAGTATGTGGCATGTTAAATTAGCTCTAATATGCATAATATGAATTATTATTATGAAATAAGTGATTTGTATGAAGTATATAAGCATAAAATAATTTATTGCACATAAAGTGAATTTTCATGCATAAAACAATTTTTAAGCATAAAATAATTTTTATGAGAATTTTTAAAATATTTTTAAATAAATATTTTAGGGGAATTTTCAATGAAAATAATAAGAAAAATATTTTATTTTTAATTACCTATAATCAACCCATAAATTAAATAAAAAGCTCAATTTCCCAAAAGCCCACTACACCAAAACACTCTAACATAGCTCATTAATGGCAAACTTGTAATTTTGCCAAAACCCTAAATATATAAGCTAAAATTTGGCTAGCCCTTTTGAGACAGCCACCATTATGTTATTCTTCAGAATTTTTATATAAAAATTCTCTTAAAAATATTCTCTCAATCGAAATTCATAAGGTGCCTTCAAACCTTGCGATTTTGTGACTGTTTTCATAAGTTTTTCTCTTCTTTCAATCTACTATTTGATTTTTACGAAACTAATAATGAGAAAACTATTTTGGGCCATGTATTTACTATTTTTGCTTTGGTTAAATTTGGCCTAGGTGATTATTTTGAAGGAGAAACCGATTTTCGACTGAAAACACAACCCTTTCTTCGTACATCTACCAAAGGTGAACCCTAAAACTCAAAATTTGAATTTTCATGCAATTATTCAAGGGGGGCTACCAATTTGTGCATAGATGTGTTCTAAATTGATTTTTGTTATGTTTAGAATTAAAATATTAATTTAAATCATATTTCTGTATATTACTATAATATTCAGAAAGTACGAAAAGCAAGAGAATTCATAATTTTCATCTTAAAACCTAAAGTTAGAAAATTTTCATGTATATAATATGCAAGGGTGCCTATTCCTATGTGTTAGTGTTCTAAAATGATTTTTATCATGTTTACATGAAAAATATTGATTTAAATAATGTGCTTGCATATTACTATAATGAATGAAAAATGCAAAAAGTAAGAAAAATCCATGTTTAGCCTTGATAACATATATTCAGCCTACGTAGGGATTTTAATCCCAACTTCAATAATTTTTGTATGACATGTTTTAATGATTTTTGACATGTATATATGAATAATAAATGATTTAATTGCATGCTGGTTAAAGGGATATCTCTAGACAAAGTCTAGGGAGGTTCAGCCTACCTAGGGTTCACTAACCCTATTAATATGTTATGATTAATATGTCTATATGATTAAGAGACAAGTGAAATAGGTCTTATGATGTGTTAATAGTGAATTAGTTATCTTAAATTGACTATGAGATGGATGGTATGATTTGTTCAAAAGAGATAAGCGTGACTCTTTAAGGTTACTTGTTTAGTTGATATATATGTAAAGTGTTAAGTGTACTAAGTTGAATGTTAAATGGAATTGATATTAAGATCATAATATATTGTGTTTGACTTTAGCAAATTTATAGTATGAGTTATAATGTAATTTCATATGAGCTTATGAGGGCTAAGTTTGCAAGACTTTAAAAGTCAACACATTATGTGCAAGTGATGAGTGCACTTTGAAGTGCAACTTCAGGTTTATGTGAATGTTATATGTGTATAGGATAGTTATGGGATAGGATGGCATGATATTAAGCAAATGATAAGTATTGGACTATAATGTGTGGTAGAGCTTGATGATTATTAGAAGTTCAAGGGCTACAAGTAGTTGGAGCAAAGGAACCACAAGGTGAGTAAACATTATGTTATTGTTACAAGTACAAGCCATCATGATATGTGAACCTTTGACATTCTTGAAACCCAAATTCTTTTCTATTTTCAAATATAATTATATGATTTCTTTGTTAAGCTTGAGTTACCAAAGGACAATTGGTCCAAAACCATTTTTTTTAAATATCCAATGATAATAAAGAACCTTTATGATTATTGCCCTAACTTATATTCTTTCTGAACTACACTATTATTTATCTTTTGTTTGATAAGCTAAACATCTATTGTTATTATGCTACATGTGATTGCATTTCTTTAATGCTATTATTATAAGTGATTACCATTAGCTCTAACTATGGTACCCTTAAACCTTTTTATGTAAAAATCCTTGTACCGATACAGGTAATCATTGGAACCTATGCACACGGTCTTAACTCGATGGATAGGGGTAGTGTATCCATTTCAGCTAGAAGGAGTGATTCTAGCCATGGAGCCTTATTAGTTTCATGCTTTTCTACATGTTAGAAGTTGGAATTTAGTTTGATGCCTCCTTTTCTCTATATGTTCAAGTGAATATGGCAATAGCCCTCACTCTCTACGTGCTATGTGTGATTTCTACAAACCTTGTTAAATTGCAAACTTTGAACCATGAGCTATGAATCATGAATTGTGAATCATGAACTATGAGTTATAAGCTATGAGCCCTTTCTAAGGGATATGTGTTATTGTATAAGCTATATTGTTTACTCATTGAGATCATCTATCTCACCCCTTTTCTTATTGTGGTTCTAGATGATCATTACGAGGAGGCAAGGTGATGGCTTAAGTAATCAACTCCACTTGGAGAATTTGTTAGGCCTAATATGGGTGACCCAAATCCAAAGGGATTAGTATAGGATGAGTAGGGTGTCGAACTCTGGGGAACTTGGAAATTTTGTATTAATTGGATAGTTACTAGGATGGATAGGCAAGGATATTAAATAAGAGATTTAAAACTAACTATATGCTACTATACTAATATTGTGATTAAGGATGTTGATTAGATTGAATTACAAATCAGAATTGATTTTAATAAGATGTGTTATATGCATGCAATGATTGAGAGTATGGTCTATAATTCCTAAAAGCAACTCTCGCTGTCAATTAGAAGTGTTTGATCTAGAGTCTATGAGCATTCTCATGTCATCATAGAGATAGAACAGAACCATAAATATTCATGCCAATACTATAATTCTCCTTAGAGTGGATTTGCTTGTCTCCAAGTGCTTATCCTATTCTCTAAGTAATTTTAATTGTTTTTCCATCAATTTATCCCAGCTCTTATTGTGAATAATTTGACTATCATGTTATTCATAGTGATCAAGCACTTACAACATTAATTAAGCACACAATTAAAACTAAATCATGCAAAGCATATAAGAAATAGAATGATTAAAACCAATACTTTATTGCAATTCAAAGAAACCAAACTAGTGTATATTCATAGTGTAAATGACAAAGTTTAGACAAGAAGACAAGATGAACATCAAGGAACAAAGATAAAAAAAAAAAAAGACAAGGGAAAGGAAATTTTGATAATATTTTCTTCAATCCTTGCTCCAGAAATTTACTTGAAGAAGTGTCTTTGAATGCTTGCTTGAATGCCTTGGTGACTCTTCAATCTTGTTCTAACTTTTGAACACTTGAATTACACTCTTAATTACTAACTTAATATATGAATAATACTAATATCACATGTCTAAAATTCTATAAAACATTCTTATTTATAGTTTTCTAGGTGTCCCAAATCATGTCCATTGCAAAAAGGAGCCTTTTATGAAGTGTTTTGATGAAAAGGCACCATAACTACTCGAGACAAGCTAGGATGAGTCGGCACCATGTGGTTCTGGCATGACTCAGCACCAAAGGGCACAAGTTGGCACCATAACCTTCTATCACAACTCGGCACCTACAGTGCATGAGTCAGCATGTGCTTGTCTTGGCTAATCCTTGCAAAACTTCTTCCCTTTTAAGCTTAGAACCTTTGATCCTTTGAGAGTTACCTAGATTACTTAAAGAACACTTAAAAACAAGATTAAAAGCACCACTTTAAAGATAAAATTCATGCATTCAAATACAAAATTAACTATTAATTGATTAGTTTAGGTATACATATTTGCACCATATCAGAATTTTCTTGTCAAAGTTTATTAACATACTATGATTGAAGAGTCATTTTAGATGCTCCGAGAGTTTCATTTTTAGGATATTATTTATTTGATAATTTATTTGGAGTCTTAAATATTCTTTCTATATAGATTGTATCTAAATGTATTTTCTTTAAATTATGCTTTTGCTGGTTAAAGTTTTCCTTACTATTAGATAGTTAAGTTAATGCATGAGGTTTTAGTAAGATCCTAGCCAATGTTATTTTGTACATGAGTTGGTTCTTTGAGCATGGATGACATTATGTATCCCCATGTTCTAGGACCATCATATCTCTAAAATTAGGATGTGACAAACTACTTAGCTACTTGGTTTGGATTTGATTTCTTTATTGCCTATAAGATGATTCAATTTTATATGATAAGGGAGTTCATTATGCTGTAAGTTATGTGTTACATGATTATGATACATGGTATATGCCATAATATGTGATATATATGATACGTGTCCTATGATGTTGTGCTATATGATGTGTGCTCATGATAAATGCATGGTAGGTTGTGAACCCTTAATTTTGCACCTTCCAGTATGTGTTTGAACCTTAGAAGCACTTAGACTCGGCAAACAAATTTTCAAAAGTCAAAAACTCTCAAAATGGGAAAATCAAAATATTTATTTTTGGCATTTAAACCTTTTCAAATCATCCAAGACTGAGTAACGAATACAATGCAACTAGAATTGTGAAAAACAGACAAGTAATGAGTAAGAACAGGTGAAAATGGATGAAACAGGCAAAAGCCAGGCTCGTTGCTACAAAGCTCTGTGGCACTAATGCAATAACTTCAAGCAAACCACTTTGCATTTGCTCCTTGCTTTGCAAAGTGAGTTGGGGGGGTTTCTCATTGATTTCTACTTAATTAGTTTAAGGCTAGCTACTGCCTGTCATCCGAGGCCAGCCGCTGCTCGCCATCAGAAGTCAGCCGTCGCCCGCCATTTGAGGTAAGCTTCTTTTCCTTTAATTTTCTTGTATCATGTTCCTTGCTTCTTTGGTTAGTTAATTAAATTGATTCATCTTTGTTGCTAGCTAAACAACTCGATAATCAATTAAGTTAATTAATTAACTCAACCCTCTTTTAATCAATCAATCAAAACATGATAAAGTGGCAAGGCTAAACTAACCCCTTTGCAAGAAAGGAGAATTGCACGGGTTCTGATTCTTATTCAAAGGGATATGTAGGCATGCTTGGTTCAGGCATCGAATCCAATTAAAACTAACTAACTTTCCCCCTTATCACCTTCTTCACTTACTATTATTTTGTTTTCTTTTACTTTGTTATTAGGCTTAGTTTGGAGATTGTGTGACTTCCCTAGAACCCATAAGAGCTAGAGGAGGTATCCCCTAAGTTTGGATTTCATTGTAATATTAACTCTCTTTTATTTCAAATTCTAATTGTGTATAAACTTTATGGATTGAATGATCATGCATATTAAAAATTGTCCATGCATTCTAATTGTTCATGAAATATATTTTAAGCTACTCTTATATTAATTGGTCAAACTTATTTTGTTAAATTAAACTGAAAATCTAGTCCCTGAATCCTCTTTGATTTCGAGGCTAGTGATCTTTTTCCTTTGGGTAATAATTGGAGTCAAATGGGTTTTTCCTTATATTTTTCCAAATAAAAATAAATTAAGGTGGTGACTCTAAGAATCAATTTTCAAATCTATCAAAGATAAGCCTGAGGGCTTCCTCGTGAGTTATTTCCCAAATGAGCATTTCAATTCTCTTTAGTGGATCGGACCGGTGCTCGGGTGAGGCCACACAGCTGGTGACTCCACTGGGGACTAACTTTCTTTTAATAAATGAAAAAATAAATGGACTACTAATTGGTTTAAAAAGAGTTTGGCCTTTTAATATAATTTTGACTTTACATGCATCACTCACATAGGCTCTTTGACATCCAACCTAGTTTCGGGGAAACAATGGATAATAAGTAGCATTGAGTGGGTAACCCTCTTTGGGTCTATTTGCTGATAGTGAAATCATCCACCTTGCAATAAATCCTTTGATCCTTTCAAAGGTGTAATGAGTATGCACATACTATTGGACCCATAGGAAGCTCTTTGACTCACATGTGGTTAGGTATATCGCTGCTCTAGTGTGACCGGTACCCAAATCTAACCACCCTTACCTTTTCATGTAATGAACTAAGATCCTAGCCTTAGGTTGTATGTACCATAATTAAAACCTTGCATCTTTGCATTCTCATGAAATGTTTTCCTTATGCATATCATGCATTCATACTGTATAACAAAACATGCATTCATCTTAAGTCTAGGTCGAACCTTGAACCGAAGAAGGGTCAAACATTCTTATCTCCATTCAAACATCTCCCCCCTTAAACAACTCACTCTAACCTCCATCCAAATACCTTCGCCCCCACAAACTTAAAACCATCATCCTGACCTTTAACCTTAAACATCTCCCCTAAACCTTACCCCTTTACCTTAGCCTTTAACCTAAACACCAATACCCTAAGCCTAAACCTTACCTCTTTACCTTAGCCTTTAACCTAAACAGCAATACCCTAACCCTTAACCTTACCCCTTTACCTTAGCCTTTAACCTAAACACCAATACCCTAACCCTAAACCTTACCCCTCATTTCCTTAGTCTTTAACCTAAACACCAATACTGTACCCCATTACCTTAGCCTTTAACCTAAACACTAATACCCTAGCCCTAAACCTAAAACCTCATTTCCCTAACCTTAACCTCAAACACCTCTAACCTTAAACACTGTTACCTTAACCCAAAATGTCTTCACCCTAAATTGTAACCTAAAAACATATCTACCCTCCTATTACCCATACCTTGCCAACCTAGCCACAAGACACCATCGCCCAACATCCTTGGCCCATTACCTTCAAAACCAATCCATTACCCCCAAATTGATAAATGTCTATAGCCTATACCACAAATCATCAACATACTACACTAAGCCTAATAGCTTTGGCCTAACACACTATCTTAAACCCAAGACCTTTGGTTCAATCTACTACCCAAAGTCCAAAACATTTGCCCCATCATACTTTAAGCCAAAAAAAAAAAAAAATAGTTGGCCCATTACACAATAAGAAGCCTTTTATCTAAGGATCTGCATGCTTATACCTTTATCACCTTTTCTATTTGATGCCCATCACTTACCTTATTACTTTGGTTTGAAGGTACTAATGGCCCACCCGTTTGATATGGCTTTCTTGACCACACTTGTGATCAAAGTCCTTAAGAAGCAAGAAGAGCATTTCCAAGCTATCCTTACTGCATAGCAAGCCCAATTCAAGGAACAAATGCAATTCATCATTGAGGAAGTTCGAGTTATGATTAACTAGGCCACCCTTAGCCATCCTAACTAAAACCTTATCTTGAACTTGACTAATCCTAGCCTAAATTCAAGTTAAACCAACCTATATCTAAACTAAGGTGAGGAAGTTTTCTCTTATCCATACACTTGATTGCTCACAGAGAAACTTGAAGCCATGGAAAGAACCATCAAATCCCTAAAGCACCATGGTGATCTAATTGATGTGGATAGTTTATTCTTATTCCCTAATGCCAAACTTCCTCCTAAATTCAAAATGCCTGAGCAAGAAAGATTTGATGGAACCACTTGCCCTATGACCCATCTGAAGATATATATAGGGGCAATGAAACCTTTAAGAGTTAGTGATGAGCTCCTTGCTTACTTGTTCTAACAATCACTAACCAATGTTACTAGGAAATGGTTCCTTTCACTAGAAAAGAGTAAGAAAAGGACATGGGATGATATCTACTATGCCTTTGTTGAATAATATAACTATACCAGTGAAGTGGATGTCACTAGGTATGATTTGGAAATCATCAAGCAGCTTTCAGAGGAGTCTTTCTCTATGTTCCTTACAAGATGGAGGGCTAAAGCTACCCAAATGGTAAAAAGACCAACTGAGCAAAAGCAAGTCGACATCCTTGTCAAGAATCTACTTCCAACCTACCGAGCCCACTTGTTAACCCAATACCTACCCTCATTCAAGGCTTTGATTACAACTGCATCAAAGGTTGAAGATTGCATCTAAAGTGCATCATTTCAACCTGAATTCCTCACCACCGACTTGAACAGTGATGAAGAACTCGAACCTAATTCAACCCCACCTTACCTCAGCCCCAAGTGGCATGACATTGAAGAGTTTAAGTTTAGCTAATCTGACCTATCTAAAATTGAATTCCAAGTCTAAGTCTAAATCTCTAAGTTTGAGTTTGAGTCTGAGTCCAAATCCCAAAGTTTGAGTCTAAATTGGAGTCTGAGTCTATCATCTTATTTTCTTTTTTGTAAATCATGTCGATTCCTTTTTTGTTATCTTGTAATAAAATTTTCCATTGTAATAAAATGTTCACATCTTTTTAATTATTTATGCACTTGTCTAAACATGGATAAGCTTTGAAAAAAAAAAGAAAAAAGAGAAAGAGAAATGAACAGTCAATTGAATCCACCATAGCTAGCATATATTGAGGTGCTATCAACAATTGCTTTGCTAGCTCTTAACCAAAGTAGGTCAAGAAATAGACCTCTCATCAAATATTTAAAGCACAAAATCAAACAATACAGCTCAACAAGGGAGCAACAAGATTTGACAAATCCAAAATTCAAAGGTTAGACTCCCTCAAAATGAAGAAAATCAGCAAATCGTGGTGGAATGTTTTCTCCCAAATTTTATTAATCCAAGCTCGTTAAGTTGAAAACCCGAAAAGGGCAGCCTAGGCAAAATAAATAAATAAATAAATAAAATAAAAAATAAAAAAAAAGAGAAAGAAAAATAATGCTCATCCTATTAAAGAAAAATAAAGCTCATCCTAGTCATTTTCCTTCATATCAAATCATCTTTCCATCTCATCTCATGTCTTCAAAGTCGTCCTTCCTCACTATAGGGGCTCATACTCTAAAGTGACATTGTCTTCTATGCCCTTATCTCATAGTGAAGGGATGTGCTTCTAAGTCATCATCATCTTTTATTAATCTATCTCATCACTTAGCTCAAGGAGCTTAAGCACAATCTCTCACATTGCTAGTCTATTATGTTCTTATCTCTCATTAAGAGCATGATTCCCAAGTTGTCTTTTCTCATCAGTCCTTCAGCCACTCCTTAGGCACTTCCTTTCATATAGTCTGTCAACTACATTCAAAGTGTCACTCTAAATGTCTCTTCAATCTCAAAATGAGGAGATTAGCTTGGCTTGTTCTTTTTCGTGAATCATGCTATAGATAGCAAAATCATATAACCTCCTTGATCCTTTTTAAAGTTTCCAACCAGCCATTGAACCATTCCCCAACTTTAAAATATACCATTCCATCTTTTCAAGTTCAAGCCTTATACCATCCTTTCCTGGGCAAAGTCTCATCATCTTATAAGGGCCAAGCTTATGTGCAGAGCCAAAGATCCTAAGTTTTTCAAGACTCATCTTCCTTAAAGCTAGCTTTCTCTAGCATAACCAAAATCAAGTCATGTCTTGCAAAGCTTAAGAAGGGTTCAAACCACTCAAGTCATCCCATGTCTCATTGGCAAAACCTCATCATCCTTGAAAAGACCAAGCCTCATTGGCAAATTACATCACCCATAAAGTCCAATTGACTCAAAGCCTGCCAACCATATGATGGGCAAGAAAATCTGATGCATCCATGTCAAAAAGCAAACCTTTATCTATGAAGCTTTGGACCAAAATCTTTAACGCTATACCTAAGATGAAGCCAACCATCCTCCAAAAAGGTCCAAAGTACCCTTAACCAATGCCTTTAAGCCCTTAAGCCTTCTCCATGAAGCCCAAACTAGAAAAGCCCTCACCATGAAACCCAAGCCCATAAGCCTTTGCCATGAAGCCCAAACCAAAAAGCCTTCACCATGAACCAAAAAAAAAAAAAAAAAAAACCCTTCACCATGAAGCCCAAGCCCAAAAGCCTTTACCATGAAGCCCAAACTAAAAAGTCTTAACCATGAAACCCAAGCCCAAAAGCCTTTGCCATGAAGCCCAAACCAAAAAGCCTTCACCATGAACCAAAAAAAAAAAAAAAGTCTTCACTATGAAGCCCAAGCCCAAAAGCCTTTACCAGGAAGCCCAAACCAAAAAGCCTTAACTATAAAGCCCAAGCCTAGCTTTCACCATGAAGCCCAAACCTAGAAGCCTAAGCCTAGCTTTCATAATTCACAAAAGACCATAATCTCCTCCAAAGCCAAATATGACCAAACCATCCCTAATTAATTTCCTAGTCCGACCTATCCCCTAAGCCAGACCTAACTGAGCCAAAGGCAGAACTTGACCAAGTCTTCTAAATAAACTCCCTAAAGGTTGCAACCTGACCAAGCCAAAGTCCTAGACCTGACTAAGCCTTCCACATGAACTTCTTTAAGGATAAGCCTAATAAGTTGACCTTCTCCAAACCTTCCAATCTAATCATCTCGAAAAACCTAACCTTCTTGACTGCTCTCCAATTCAGTGTCACACCAAAGTTAGACCTATCTAAATTGAACAGCCTAATCTTTCCCAAGACCACACCTTGCTTTTGCCTAGGCCAAACTGATAGCCATTAACCAACCAATCTCATACCTAATATGCCCATCTTTACCTCTAAACTAGCCAATTAACCAAAAACCAGATGACCAAAATATTTTCCTTTATCATTCTAAAGTAGGGGCACCTCCCTTCCAAATATTCACCTTTCTAAAATGAGGGCATATTTCTTGCAAAGATTAACACTTTCATATTAGGCTAACCCTTCATAGGTTCAAGGTATCTGATCATTGCATAATTATCAAGCATTTTTGTATTAAATAGGCTCATGAGGCAAGATGAATCGTCAACCTGTCGAAGTAAGACAAATCATCAACCTAATCAATCTGGATTAGTCCTTTTTCAAAAATCAATCGGATCATTACTTTTACTGTTCTTACTAGACATGACAGTTATCTTTACCATTTCTACCAGACAGGATGGTCATCTCTTCTTGATCCTACCAGACAAGATCATTACTTTTCATTCTTACCAGAAAGGACTACTAATTTTACTGTTCCTACTAGATAGGATAATTATCTTTACCATTCTTATCAAACAGGATGGCCATGTCTTTTTGATCCTACCAAATAGGATAGTTATCTTTACCATTCCTACCATATAGGATGGTTATCCTTTTTTGATCCTACCAGACAGGATCATCACTTTTCATTCTTACCAGAAAGGACCACTACTTTTACTGTTCCTACCAGACAGGATAGTTATCTTTACCATTTCTATCAAACAGGATGGTCATCTTTTCTTGATCCTACCAGACAGGATAGTTATCTTTACCATTCTTACTAGACAAGATGGTTATCCTTTTTTGATCATACCAGATAGGATCATCACTTTTCATTCCTACTAGGAAGGACCACTACTGTTCCTACTAGTTAGGATAGTTATCTTTACCATTCCTACCAGACAAGATGGTCATCTCTTCTTAATCCTACCATATAGGATCATCACTTTCATTCCTACCAAAAAGGATCACTATTCTACTATTCCTACTAGATAGGACAATTATCTTTACCATTCCTCCCAAATAGGATGGTTATCTCTTCTTGATCCTACTAGACAAGATCATCACTTTTCATTCCTACCAGAAAGGACCATTACTTTTGCTGTTCCTACTAGACAGGATAATTATCTTTATCATTCCTACTAGATAGGATGGTCATCTTTTCTTGATCCTACCAGACAGGATCATTACTTTTCATTCCTACCATAAAGGACCACTACTTTTACTGTTCCTACCAGGCAGGACAGTTATCTTTACCATTCCTACTAAATAGGATGGTCATCTCTTCTTAATCCTATCAGACATGATCATCACTTTTACTGTTCCTACCGGACAGGATAGTTATCTTTACCATTCTTACTAGACAGGATGGTCATCTCTTTTATCCTACTAGACAGGATCATCATTGTCATCCCTACCAGATAGGGTCACCATTTTGTCAATTCTTACTAGACAGGAACATCGCCTTTAGCTCCTACCACATAGGAGAAGTACCAAATGCTACTAGCCGCTAGATCTTCTAAATATACTGAGGGCATCTTCCTTAAATTCAACCACACCTCTCACCTAAATGTCTAAACTCTATCCTAGACAATAATTTAGTTCCTTTCACCATCTCCTATCCACATGTTCACTGTCATTAAAATCTCCTTCAAAGCAAAGGCAATTCTAATGAGGGGACAGCTATAAACCCTTAATTTTGCACCTTCCAATATGTGTTTGAACATTAGAAGCACTTAAGCTCAATAAACAAAGTTTCAAAAGTCAAAAACTCTCAAAATGGGAAAATTAAAATATTTCTTTTTGGCATTTGAATCCTTTCAAATCATTCAAGATTGGGTAATAAATACAACGCAACTAGAATTGTGAAAAAGGATGAGAAACAAGCAAGAATGGGTGAAAATGAGCGAAACAAGCGAAAGTAGGGCCCATTCTATGGTAATAACTTCAAGCAAACCACTTTGCATTTGCTCCTTGATTTGCAAAGCATGTTGGAGGGTTTCTCATTGATTTCTATCCAACCAATTTAAGGCTAGTAGCCGCCTGCAGTCCAAGGCCAGCCGCCGCTCGCCATCTAAAGTCAACTGTTGCTCGCCATCTGAGGTAAGCTTCTTTTCCTTTAATTTTCTTGTCTAAAGTTCCTTGCTTCTTTTAGTTAGTTAATTAAATTGATTCATCTAGGTTGCTAGCTAATTAACTCGATAATCAATTAAGTTAATTAATTAACTCAACCTTCTTTTAATCAATCAATCAAAACATGATAAAGTAGCTAGGCTAAATTAACCCGTTTGCAAGAAGGGAGAACTATGAGGGTTCTGATTTCCATTCAATAGGCATGCTTGGTTCACGTATCGAATCCAATTAAAACTAACTAACTTTCCCCCTATCTCCTTCTTCACTTACTATTATTTTGTTTTCTTTTACTTTGTTATTAGGCTTAGTTTGGAGACTGTGTGACTTCTCTAGAACCTATAAGAGCTAGAGGAGGTATCCCCTAAGTTTGGATTTCATTGTAATATTAACTTTCTTTTATTTCAAATTCTAATTGTGTATAAACTTTATGGATTGAATGATCATGCATATTATAAATTGTCCATGCATTCTAATTGTTCATGAAATATATTTTAAGTCACTCTTATATTAATTGGCCAAACTTATTTTGTTAAATTAAACTGAAAACCTGGTCCCTAAATCCTCATTGGTTTCAAGGCTAGTGATCTTTTTCCTTTAGGTAATAATTGGAGTCAAATGGGTTTTTTCCTTATATTTTTCTAAATAAAAATAAATTAAGGTGGCAACTCCAAGAAATAATTTTCAAATCTATCAAAGATAAGCCTAAGGGCTTTCTCATGAGTTCTTTCCCAAATGAGCATATCAATTCCCTTTAGTAGATCAAATTAGTGCTCGGGCGAGGCCTCATATAGGTTCAATAATGTGATAATAGGGTTATATGGGTTGGAAGGGAGTTAGTACTAAATTCCCTTACCATTGTAGCAAAATGCCTCCTAAGAAGAAGGTCTGCACAACTGCTCGACCTGTTAAGGCTAATTCCTATTCAAACTTCTAGTGTAAGATGCTTGATAGATTCTAGTGCTACACACTCATT
Source organism: Reutealis trisperma (assembly GCA_947687605.1). Taxonomy (NCBI): domain Eukaryota; kingdom Viridiplantae; phylum Streptophyta; class Magnoliopsida; order Malpighiales; family Euphorbiaceae; genus Reutealis; species Reutealis trisperma. The sequence continues at coordinate 1,126,948 of CANTUT010000751.1, read as the reverse complement.
TGTGTCTCCATGTTTTGCTAAGAGTCTATGTAGAGATAAGGAATTAATGAATGAACCCCTGGTAGTGTCGACTCCTTTAGGAGAGATGATTAAAGTGAAGTACATATTTAAGGACTGTGAGCTAGGCATTAATGGATGGAAACTTCTAGTAGAGTTGTTTGAACTTGATGTACTAGAATTTGATGTGATCTTAGGAAAAGATTGGTTATATAAGCATAGAGCTTGTATAGACTGTAGAGAGAAGCAAGTAGAATTTCAAATCAAGGATGGGGAGAAGTTTGTATATCAAGGAGATAGGAGTGAGAACCCTCTAAGTTTGATATCAACCTTGGGAAGATGAGGAAGGGATGCAGCAGAAGCATCCCTAGCTTTTCAAGAATATATGAATAAGTATCTAAATTTAAGGATTAATTTCTTTTAATGGGGGAGAATGTAACAACCCATACCCACCCTAGGATTTTTGTGACAAAATTGGTTGATTACAACCTACTATGACAAAGTATGTGCTTTCATGAAAATTCATGTGCTATGTAATTGATAAGTAAGTGGCATGCTAGATTAGTTCTAATATGCATAATGAATTCTAGATATGAAATAAGTGATTTATGTGAAGTAAAAAAGCATAAAATGATTTATTGCATACAAAGTGAATTTTCATGCACAAAGCGATTTTTAAGCATAAAATAATTTTTATGAGCATTTTTAAAATATTTTAATTAAATATTTTGGGGGGAGGGGGATTTTAATGAAAATAAGAAGCAAAATATTTTATTTTTAATTAATTAAAATCATCCCATAAATTAGATTAAAGGCCCAACTCACTAAAGGTCCAACATACCAAAACACTCCTGACCTAGCCCATTAATTGCAAACTTGTAATTTTGCAACAAAACCCTAATAATGACCTAAAATTCGGCCCCCTTGAGTTGTGGTAGCCACTATTCTATTTTCCCATTAGATTTTTATAGGAAAATTCTCTCAAAAACTCTCTGTCAAACTGAAATTCATAAGGTGTCTCCAAACCTTGTGATTTTGTGATCATTTTCGTAAGTTTTTCTCTTCTTTCAAGTTACTATTTGATTTTTAGGAAACTAATCACGAGTAATCCATATGAGACTATAGATTTACTATTTTTCTTCTTGTTAAATTTGGCCTACGTTGTTTTTTTTTTTTTGAAGGAGAAACTAATTTCCAACCGCAAGCACAACTCTTTCTTCGCAAATCCATCAAATGTGAACCCTAAAACATAAAAGTTGGAATTTTCATGCATATGAATAAGTGACTGATTTATGTGATTTCGTATCCTAAATAGATTTTTGTTATGTTTCCATGAAAAATATTGATTTAAATCATACATTTACATATTACTGTAATGATCGGAAAGTACAAAGAGCAAGAAAATCCATGGTTTCCATGGTTATGTGGTTTCGGCCTACCTTGGGATTTTGATTCCAAGGCCTATAATTTTTATATGATACATTTTAGTGGTTGTTGGTATGTGTATAAGAATGATACATGATTTAGTTTCATGTTGGTTGAAGGAGTAGCTCAAGGAAACACCTAGCATGTTTCGGCCTACCTAAGATTTCCAAAACCCTAATTGTTATGATTGATTAATATGTGTACTTGATTAAGTGGCATGTGAATTAGGTTTTATGATGTGTTAATTGAGAATTAAAGACCTTAAATTGACTATGAGATTGATTGAATGATTTGCTCAAAGGAGACAAGTAGGACTCTTTTAAGTTTTACTGGTTAAGTTGATATACACAAAAAGTATTAAGTGTACCAAGTTCGAAGTAGAATTGAATTGATATTAAGATCATGATTTATTGTATTTGGCTTTAGAAAAGTCTTGGTATGAGTTATTATGTACTTTCATATGAGCCTAAGAAGGCAAAGTATGCAAGACTTAGGCAAAGTATGCAAGACTTAAAAGTCAACATGTTATGTGCAAGTAATGAGTGCGCTTCTAAGTGCAACTCCAAGTATAAATGAATGATAAATGTGCATAGGGTAGTTATAGGATAGGATAGCATGATCTTAAGCAAATGCTAAGTATTGAATTATAATGTTATGTTAGAATTTGAGGATTGTTAGAAGTGCAAGGGCTATAGGCATTAGGAGCTAAGGAACCACAAGGTGAGTAAACATTATGCTCATGTTACAAGTACAATTTATCATAATATATGAACCTTTGAGATTCTTAGAACCCAAGTTCTTTTCTATTTTCAATTATAATTATATGAATTCTTTGTTAAGCTTAGGTTGCTAAAGGAAAATTGGTCTAGAACTATTATTGATCGTTCATTGACAAGAAAGACCTTTTGCAATTATTGCCTTACCTTACATTCTTTCTAGAACTACACTGTTGTTTATCTTTTGTTTGATAAGCTAAACTTATATTGCTGCTATGTTACATGTGATTACATTCTTCAATGTTATTGTTATAAGTGATTGCCATTAGCTTTGGCTATGGTACCTATGAACCCTTTATACAAAAATACTCATGCCGATGTGGGAAATCATTAAAACCTCTGCATATGGTCTTAACCCAATGGATAGGAGTAGTATATCCACCTTAGTTAGAAGGGCAATTCTAGCTATGGAGCCTAATAAGCTTTATGCTCCTTTATAAGTTGGGGGTACGGTAGCAGCCTTCACTCTATATTTATGTTACGAGTGGACAAGGCAGCAACCTTCACTCTATATTTATGTCACGAGTAAATAAGTCAGCAACCTTCACTCTATATGATACAAGTTATAAGTTTGATATCTGTGAACCTTGCTAAATTGAAACTATGAACCATGAACTTTGAATCATGAATCATGATCTATGAGTTATGAGCAATAAGCCCTTTCTAAGGGGTATGTGTTATTGTGTAAGCCATATTGTTTACTCATTCAAATCATTTATCTCACCCCTTTTCTTATGTGGTTTCATGGTGAGCATTATGAAAAAGCAAGGTGCTAGCTCAAGCAATCTATTTTGCTTGGGGGATTTCCTTATCCAAGTTATTTCCTTTTAGTCGCTCCAAGAGTTCTTGTTTGGAGAGTTTTACTTTTGGAACTTTATGTTTAATGATTTGTTTGGAGTCTTAAAATGTTCTTTTCTTATGGATTGTATTTAAAGTATTTTTAAAGTATTCTTCTGCAAATTGAGGTTTTCTTTTAACCAACAGACAAATTAAGTTAATGCATGAGATTTTGGTAATATCCTAGGTAGTATTTCTATATGCATGAGTGGGTTTTACGGGCATGGGTGACCTTATGTCTTCCCATGTTCTAAGATCATCATATCTCCAAAATTGGGATGTGACAAAGTATAAATATGTATATAATACTATTGGTACATCTTTATTATAAGTTGAAGTAATAAAAAAAAGTATAAGACATAATTGGTAACATTATTAGTTACTAATTGATCTGTAATTAAAATATTTTAGGTGTAGAACCTTAAGGTAAGGGCAAGGAAATTACTCAAGACCGTGAAGGATATTAAATTAATCAAGAATGAAAATTAATAGGAGCAAAAGAGTTCAAAGTGAGTACTTAATAATATGATGTAATTATACTTTATTTTTTGCAACTATTGCTTGTATTACCATCCCTTGACATGTACTCGAAATGACATTTGATATGTGGCTGCCTATTGATTATTGAGCCTTTGGAAATCCATATCTTTCTTATATGATATTTGACTATGATAAGCCTCTTACCTTGGTCCTATGTTGTGCTCAATGATGAGAATGATTAATATGCCAAACTATTTTTCATTGAATTCCTATTATAGACCTTGGATATGTCTTTCATTGATATCTATGAATAAGCATAAATTCTCTCTGATGTGAGAAAATACATTAGACCTTGTGCACTTGGTATAAACCCGTGGGTAGGGCGAGCATACCCAACCTCTGTTAGGGGAGAACGCCTAATCGTAAGATCTGATTAGTTTTGCATAATGTGATCTATGTAAGTGAGCAAGGCTTAGACTACCACACTTTAATATTTATATGTGGGAAGCTTTCCTCTTCTAAGACAATATTATTTATGCTAAAATGCATTCTAAAGTTCAATATGACCAATTTTGATTGACATCACTCCATTGCTACCTTGAACCAATATAAGTGATAACCTCTTATATTGCCTTCATGTTATGTTATATTATTATGTACTCATTGAGCTTGTCTCATTCAGTAGTTGTTCAAAATTTTTTAGTTCAGGGAGATTCATTAGCAAGGTAAAGTCCGAGCTATGCTTTTTCGCTTAGGACTTGCTCTGCGAGAATTCTATGTTTTGTATTTGCTTGTGTCATCCAAAAGATAATCGATCTAGAACTCTATAGAATTCGAAGGTTTAATATTAAAATGTATTGTGTTGGAGAGTATTATAAACAAATGGTAGCAATTGTTATATGTATACACATTTATGTTAGTAAGTAAGAATGTATGGATAGTATTTATAAATACTTAAGCATGATGTTCCAATCATGATTATAAAATGATATTAAAGTGATGTGGCCATAAATGAATGGATAAAGTAATAATGAAAATGGTAATGAGTGAATGGGGTTTCGATCTTGGGATAAGTTATAAAGTGGAATGTACTAAATGATAATAAGTTTGATGGGATTCTATAGGTGTAGGTGACCTTATGTCTCCCTAAGCTCTAAGACTATCATAGCCTAGAAATTGGGTCATGACAGAGTTAGTATCAGAGCTAAAGGTTTTGGTCTTACTTAGACTTAATAACTATATGAACCATAGGTTGAACAATAGAGTTGTCACATCCCAACTTTGGAGATATGATGGTCCTAGAACATGAGGAGACATAAGGTCACTCATGCTCGAAGAACTCACTTATGCACATATAAACACTCCCTAGGATCGTACCAAAACCTCAGGCATTAACTTAAATGTCCAATTATAAAGGAAACTTCAATATGCGGAAGAAGAATTGAACAAAATATTTTGAATACATCCCATAAGAAAATAACATTTAAAGACTTAAAATAAATCATCAAATGATTAATATCCCAAATAAACTTCTGGACATCTATGAGTGACTCTTCATAGTATAGTATAAATAAAGACTTGGACAAGGAATCCCGCAAGATGAGTAGATTGCTTGAGCCATCACCTTACCTCCTCATAATGCTCACCTTGAAACCACACAGGGAAAAAAGGGTAAGATGGATGATCTCAATGAGTAAACAATACAAGTTGAACAATAACACATATCCTTTTATAAGGGTTCATAAATCATGGTTCATAGTTTGTAAATTAGCAAGATTCACATATATCAAACTTATAACTTGTATCATATAGTGTGAAGGATGTTGCCTTGTCCGCTTGTAACATTTATCATAAAGAGTGAAGGCTGTCGCCTTGTTCACTGACAACATTTATCATAATGAGTGAAGGATGCTACCTTGTTCACTCGTAACATTTATGATCACATGTAACATAATAGCAATAGAAGTTTAGCCTTTAAAAAAAGATATAGATAATAGTGTAGTTCCAGAAAGAAAGTAAGGTAAGGCAACAATCACAAAGGTTCATTATTGTTAATGAATATATAATATTAGTTTTGGACCAATTGTCCTTTAGCAACCCAAGCTTAATAAAGAATTCATATAATTATAATCTAGGATAGAAAGGAACTTGGGTTTCAAGAATCTCAAAGGTTCACATATTGTGATAACTCATACTTGTAACATGAACATAATGTTTACTCACCTTGTGGTTCCTTTGCTCCTAGTACTTGTAGCCCTTTTTGAACTCCTACTACTCCTCAAGCTCTAACATAATATTTAATTCAATACTTATTATTTGTTTTAACATTATGCTATCCTACCCCATAACTACCCTATGCATATATAATATTTATATACACTTGGAGTTGTACATATAAGTATACTCATTACTTACACATAACATGTTGACTTTCAAAGTCTTGCACACTTAGCCTTTATAGGCCCATATGAAAAGACATTATAAATCATACCAAGAATTTTCTAAAGTCAAACACAATATATCATGATCTTAATATCAATTCCATTTAACATTCAACTTAGTACACTTTACATTTTCCATATATGTCAGCTTAACAAGTAACCTTTCAAGTGTCATGCTTATCTCTCATGACCAATCCATACAATCAAACTCATAGTCAATTTAAGATCATTAACTCATTATTATCTCACCATAAAACTTATTTTCCATATCACTTAATCACATAAACATATTAATCACATCATAGAAATAAGGTTAGGAAACCCTAAGTTTACCCTATTGTCTCTAGACTTGTCTAGAGTTATTTCTTCAACCATCATTCAATTTAATCATTTTTCATTCATGTATACATGCCAATAATCAAATATATCACATAAAAATTATAGACATTGGGATTGAATTTCCAATGTAGGCTGAATTATATAATCAAGGAAGATCTTGAACTTTCTCACTTATTGTACTTTTTGTTCATTACAGTAATATACAAACACATGATTTAAACCAATATTTTTCATGTAATCAAAACAAAATTCATTTTAGAGTACTTTAATGCACAAATTGATAGCCATATATTTATATATGCATGCAAATTTTCCAAATTTAGATTTTACGATGAATGAATCTTTCTCTTTTCTAGTACTTTTTGGTCATTATAGTAATATGTAAACACATGATTTAAACCATTATTCTTCATCTAAACATAAAAAAAACAAATCAGTTTAGAATCCAATTATATGCAAATCGGCAGCCCTTGGTACTCTTTATGTATGAAAATTCTAATTTTAGGTTGTATGGTGAAAATCATGAGTTCCTTTGCTTTTTGGTACTTTTTGACCATTACAGTAATATATAAAAATATGACTTAAATCAATATTTTCACAATAAAAGTTTATTTAGAACACAATAGAACACCGATTGGCAGTCCCTCCCCTTGTTATGCATGAAAATTCCAAATTTTGAGTTTTAGGGTTCACCTTTGGAAGATTTGCGTAGAGAGGTTTGTGGCTTCGATAGAAAAATTGATTTCTCTCTTAAAAATTCACCTAGGCCAAATTCAATCAACAGAAATCAATAAATGCTTAGTCCAAAATAATTTTTTCATGGTTAGTTTCATAAAAATCAAATAGCAAATTGAAAGAAAAGAAAAAATTATGAAAACGGTCGCAAAATCATAAGGTTTGGAAGTACCCTGTGAATTTCGATTGAGATATTATTTTTGAGAGAATTTTCTACTGGAAACATGATAGAAAATAGAATGGCGGCTGCTACTACTAGGGTTGGCCAAATTTCACTTTAAATATTTAGGATTTTGGGCAAATTTCAAGTTTATCCTTAGTGTGCTAGGCGATGAGTGTTTTGGTGTAGTGAGCTTTTGAAAAATTGGGCCTGTTATTTAATTTATAGGATGATTATAGGTAACTAAAAATAAAATATTTTTCTTATTATTTTTATTACAATTCCCCCCAAAATATTTATTTAAAAATATTTTAAAAATGCTGATAAAAATTATTTTATGCTTAAAAATCGTTTTGCGCATGAAAATTCAATTAATATGAAATAAATATTTTTATGCTTATGCATTTCATATAAATCACTTTTTTCACCATAATAATTCATATTATGCATATTAGAGCTAATCTAACATGCCACATACTCATCAATCACATAACACATGAATTTTCATAAAAGCACACATTTTGCCATAATAACTCTAAATTCAAGTAACTGATCGTGAAAACTCCTAGGATGGGTGTGGGTTGTTACAAGAGCATAGGAATTATTATCATTGTCTAATTGTATTGTTAAATTAGATTTGTATTAATGATATATGCTAAGTGATTCTCTCATCTTTGTGATTTATGTGTGCACAATTGTATTATTGTGTTATATTGCTTGAATGTGGATGTAGATGCCACAAATCCCTAATCCTATTAGAGAAAGGGAAGTATCAGATGTTGCTTCAGTCACTCCAATTGAACTTGGAGAGACAGATCTAGAGGAGGATATTGACCCAGTTTGGGTAGTAAGGATGAAAGCATAATATGAGGAAGTGAAGAGGGAGCTTCATATGTTGAGGGAGGAAGTTCAGAGTTTGAGAAGGATGATAAGAAATATGAAATGGGAGTTAGTCTGAATTAGGCATATGCACCAAAACCTAGGAGCAAAACCAATCCTACCCCTCTGAGATGTTATACTGGGATTCCCTAAACATCTATATGTAGCTTGTGGTAGATTAGATCATTTAAAGGAAAGATGTCCTATTAGGAGGCATATGCTATCCCCTTCATTATTTTCCAGGGGCTATAGAGATGTGGGCCCTAGGGAAAGTGAAGCTAAGAATAGTGAAAGGCATTCGAGGAATTGAGAAAAATCGAGAGAAGAATGGATGTATTTTGGTTAGGATTTTTATTGAAACAATTGATATGTATGTATAAGTAACAAATAGTTTAATATAAAAGATAACTAATGGAATGTATATAATCTTTTATATACATATGATGTGTAACTATTGTATGAAAGTTAGGAAATGAATTATGACCATTTTTGTATACTAAAAAAAGGAAATGTCCATCAACCGTTAGAGTTAGGATCTATTTTAGGTGAAACTAAAAACTTTAAAGCCTCCAAAACAAATTTAGATGATTGAATTTGGGCCCAAGAGTGGGTGGTGTTAAGCAAACCCTAACATGATTATAGATCTTTGAATGAGCTTTGATTTTATATATTATAGGCCTCATAACTCACCCGTAGCTAAAACTTATGGCCTTTCGAAGTTGGCCTGCATAAAAGAATTATTTTTCCATTGGTTAGATTGTCATGGTAATGAATTATCCTTTGCAATTGTGAATTATTTTCGTGACCAGGATCGCGGTCACAACAGTGGTCAAGAACCTCACTATGTCTCATGAGCATTTCTCTGAAAATTAATTGCAGTCACAACTTTTTGGTAGCGATCACGATTGTCATTTCGCGCCCTAGGTCATGGTCCCGACCATTGTGCCCTGAGGTCCAAATATATATATATCTATGTGTGTGTGTGAGTGTATATGTACACACACACACACACACACACACACACACATATATATATACATGCGCACACATACACACACATATGTATATATATATGTATGTATGTGTGTATATATATATATATATGTGTGTGTGTGTGTGTGTGTGTGTGTGTGTGTGTGTACATAAACACACACACACACACACACACACATATATACTATTTGTTTTATATGTTCTTTAGTTGAATATGGGATCTAGACTTGGAAACACAATGTTTAACAAGTGAAAAATATGCAAGGAAAGCACGAAACCCACCTAAGAGAACATAAAAGGGGTGTTTGGCCACTTTGACAAAATTTTGAAAGAAGTATTCATACTTGAAGATATCTTAGGTTATTTTAGATGAAGAATGACAATTTAGAATTATTGAAATGAACTTTAGAAACTTGGTTCAAGACTTAAATATATTGGAGGCATAATATTGTTTAACAGGGGAACTTAATGTTCTAATGATGGATATTGGCAATTGATTGATCATATAGGTTATATGATGTGCTAATTTCATAATTCCATGATCAATTTGACGATTAGATGAGGAATTAATAGTTTGTCCTAAATTCTAGGGTTTACGAAAAAATTAGGGATTTTGAGAATTAAACTTGAATTCATGAAATTGAAAGGAAAATCAAGCTTAAGAATTGTATCATATAATTTGTATAATGTTAATTTTGATATTTAATAGATAGAAATGATTTTCCCCAAGATTAATGAACTAGATTCATTTATGGTATTAATGGTGAGAATAGTATTAACTCCATTGAATATTAGAAATTATTTAAATTGATGTTACTTAAGGTTGAAATGTGAAATTGAGAGGAAAGGAATTATCCTTCCTTAAATGAATAGTTATGGCCATTTGGAGAACAATTAGAATTAGTAACAAGTATATGTATAGTATATCTTGACCTTTAAAGTAATAAGTTTTGCTTTAATGAACAAGATAGAAATGTTAGGAAGTTCAGTTAAATTAAACAAATGTTATAATGAGAAAGTGATTGATGTGTGAAATGCAAACAAGTAGAGTTTAAAGCCAAGAATAAGGATGTTGTGGAAAAGTGTGAGGAGCACTACTAGCATTAGAGTTAAATGTAAATAGGAGTAGTGGAGTCCAAGGTGAGTACTTAATAATATAATATGACTTGTGTTATATGCTTTGATCCTTTATTATTCAAACCATAATTATTGAAGCATTCTAATTCCTTGATAAGCTTCAATTGCCTATTTGAATATTGAGCCATTTGGTATGATGCCTCTTAATGACAATTGACTATTATGAACCTTTTGTATTGAATTCATAATGTGATCATTGAATTCCTTGTCATGAACCTTATATAAGCTTTCCTATTGAATCCTTATTGATAAGCAGAAATCCCCTTCTGATGTGAGGTAATGCATCAGACCTTGTGCACTTCATAGAAACCTGTGGGTAGGGCGAGAGTACTCAATGTCACATCCCAACTTTAGAGATATGACAGTCCTAGAACACGGGAAGACATAAGGTCACCCACACCTATAGAACCCACTTGCACATATACAATCATTCCTAGGATCATACCAAACCTTATACAGTAACTCATTTAAAACATTATATGAAAAACCATTAATTGCGGAAGACAGTAATTAGACACTTCACATATAATCTCTAAGGAAATAATATTCATAATTCATTCAGAAATCTTACTAAATAATGTTTCAAAGTAAACATCAAAAATAAATATTCTTGGAGCATTTAATGACAACACTTCATAGCATGGCACTATTAATGGCTTTGACAAGGAATCCCCAAGTGAAGTAGAATGCTTGAGCCATCACCTTGCCTCCTCACATTTGCTCACTTAGAACCACATAAGGAAAAAGGGGTAAGATAGATGATCTCAATGAGTAAATGATAAAGCATATACATTAACACATATTCCTTTGAAAAGGAAACTCATAACTTATACAAATAGTTCATGATTTTCAATTCATGAATCAAGTTGCAATTTAGGAAGGGTTCAATTTAACATGTTTGCAAAAATCACACTTATAACACTTAGTGAGTGAAAGTTGTTGCTTTATCAATTGAACACATAGAGGAGAGGTGGCATTAAACCAAATTCCAACTCCTATCACTTAGAAGGCATGAAGCTGATCAGGCCCTATTGCTAGAACTGCCCCTTTCTAGCTGAGGTGGATACACTACCCCTATCCATCGAGTTAAGACCATGTGCAGAAGTTTCGATGATTACCCGCATCAGCATGAGGACTTTTGCATAAAGGGTTAAAGGTACCATGGCTAGAGCTATTGGTATTCACATATAACAATAACATTTAAGGTAGCAATAACATGTATCACAATAGTAATGGCAATTTAATTTTTGAGAAAAAGATACAAAAATAGTGTAGTTCCAGAAAGAATACAAGTTAGGGTAATAATCACAAAGAATTATCATGGGATAAAAAAAAATGGTTTTTGGACCAATTATCCTTTAGCAACCCAAAATTTACAAAGAAATTACTTAATCATATTTAAGGATAGGATGAACTTGGGTTTCAAGATCTCAAGGTTCATATAACATGATATCACATATTTGTAACATAGTATAATGTTACTCACACTTGTAGAATGAATATGATGTTGTGAGGCCTCCCCCGAGCACCGGCCCGGTCCGCTAGAGGGAACCGAGATGCTCATTCGGGTTTAGACTCACGATGGAATCCTCGGGTTCGAATTTAGTTGATTTTGAAAATGATTTTTAGGAGTCGCCACCCTAATTTATTTTAAATGGGAAAAATTAAGGAAAAACCCAGTTGACTCCAATTTATTAATTTTTCAATTAATTTACCCAAGGATAAAAATCACTAATCTCGAACCAGGTTGAGTTCGGGGACTAGGTTTTTGGTTTTAAATAATCTAAATTTGGCTCTTAAGTTTAATTTGACTTAAAAATTGGCTTTCATGAATGACATTTATAAGACGATGTTAAAGAAAATGCATGAATATGACAAAATATGAATGAATGGTGAAAATAAAATATTTATAAATTAATTAAAAAAAAGGGAAAAGAGATTGATTGGGATTTGGATTTGAGGTCTGGATTTAAATTCCAAACGTGCCTACGTACCCCATTGAATGGGGATCAAAACCCACGTAGTTCGTTCCACTGTTAAGTGAAGGGGTTTAAGAGTTGATCAGATTGATTTTGGTTTGGGTGTGTTGAAAGTGAGGAAAAAGGCTGATACCTTGACTTTTGGTGGGCGAAGGGTTTTACCGGATCGAAGTTCTGTTTTATCGGGACCGGGTGGTTGGAGAAACCTCCTATTTTCAATTTCTATCATACAATTCTTATATACTTGTTCTACCTCTATAATTTCTCTGAAGGGTGTAGTTATAATCAAAGATCCATTCATCACCTCCTTATTCCTATTTAATTTCTTATCAAAACATGATGAAATAAATGAATGCATTGCACCATAATCAAACAAACATCGAGCATTAATGGACTAGATGAAGACGTTACCTATAACAATATTGTGGGGTATGTAACATCTTATTGGTTGAGTGCATAAACCTTTCCTCTGCCTCTACCTTCCATAGTATGCACATTGCCTAAGGATTGTTCGATACCATGGCCTTATCCTCCTAGTCTATGATTTTCCACTCGGATCATTTGTATAGTGGGTTAAGAAGCCTCTATGGCCATCCTTTGATTGATAGTCATTAGACAATACTTAATAAAATGTCCCATTTGTCCACAGTATAGGCATGCTCCTATGGCTCTCTGACAAGCTCCTTGATGCTGTCGTCCACATGTAGTGCAAGTAGGTATAGGCTGACCTTGTTGTCTTGTTCGATATGTGTTAATATTGCCTGGGGCTGAGGCAATTGAAACACTTCCAGCCCGAACTTGACTTTGTCCTCCCATTCTCGGCTGGTATGGAGTGGATATTGTGGAAGCAAGTTTAGGACCCTTACTATCACAACCCATTTATTAAGCCATAACGGTCCTAGGCATAAGGAGACATAAGGTCACCGAAACCCATAGAATCCCATTTAACTTATAATCCATTATCACTCATCCAATAGAACCTTATCTCAAGATCATAGCCTGATTACCTTCCTTATTACCTATTGCCTACTTATCACTTCTTAGTTAACTTATAGTACCATTTACAAACAAAACTTGTAAAGCTGCTAAAATGTCATTTCATATCAATAGCCAAATATACATTATTTCATACATTATTGTAATAGTAATTACAATATAATTCACAACACATGTACATCCTGTAATGTTTTTATGCTAAACCTTCCATTACCAAGGAGCTCTAAGGCAGTGATCTTCATAGTCAAGAATCACAATATTTGAATCTTACAAAGCATTTTCTAAGCAAAAGAATATAGCTTGGAATTTACCTTGCTAACTCATCGATCTTGCCTGAAAAATTTAAATCACTAAAGAATGAGACAAAGCTCAATGAATACATAATAATACAATATATATAATGAGTACAAAGACTAATTTCAAGAAGGGCTCTTATAGCAATGGGACATTTTCAATCGATATTATCATTATGGTTCAATTTCTCATTTAAGATGGAAATAATATCTTTAGCAGAAATATCATTTTCTAGGGAGCAGGATGCTTCCCACACGTATAAATTCAAGAATAGCAACCTAAGCCTTGCTTACTCACATGTACCATATTATGTAAGACTGATAAGGTCTTATGGTTAAGCATTCCCCCTAACAGAGGTTGGATGTAATAACCCACACCTACCCTAAAAATTTTCATGACAATTTGCTTAACTTAGAACTAATTAGGGCTAAGTGTGTGCCTTATGGAAATTTATGTGCTATGTAATCAATGAGTATGTGGCATGTTAAATTAATCTTAGTATGTATAATATAAGTTATTATTGTGAAATAAACGATTTACATGAAATGCATTAGCATAAAATAATTTATTTTAAATAAAATAAATTTTCATGCATAAAGGCAATTTTTAAGCCTAAAATAATTTTATGAGTATTTTAAAATAATTTTTAATTAAATGTTTTTTGGGGGAAATATTATAGAAAATAATAACAAAAATATTTCTATTTTAATTACTTGTAATCAGCCCCTAATTTAAGTAAAAAGCCCAAATACCTAAAAGCTCACTACTAAAAAACCCTTCTAACCTAGCTCATTAAGAGTATTAGTGGAATTTCCCAAAACTCTACATTTAAATACCTAATTTTTTGCTAGCCCTAATGTTCCTACAGCCATCACTCTATTTTTCTATATTTTGATTGAAAAATTCTCTCAAAACAATTCTCTCTATTGAAATTAAGAAAACACCTTTCAATTTCACAATTTTTTGACCGTAATCGTAAGTTTTTCTTCTCTTTCAATTCCTTAATCGATTTCTATGAATTAAATTATGAGAAAAATTATTTTGAACTATTTGGTTACTGATTTTTACTTATTTAATTCAGTTTGGGTGAGTTTTTGAAAGAGAAATCTAATTCTCTACCTAAAACACAATTCTTTCTACGCGATTCTCAAAAGGTGAATTCCGTAACTCAAAATTAAAATTTTTATGCATAGACCATATCAAGGGGGCAATTTCTACATCATTGATTTCTAAAATAATTTTTGATGTGTTTTGATAAAAAATATTGGATTAAATTATATTTTTGCATAATACTGTAATGACCAAAAAGTTTCAGAAAATAAAGGAATTCAAAGTTTTTGTGTTAGAACTTAGAAGTTGTGAAATTCTATGATTTCTTGTACATATAGCAGCCAATTTGTGTATGGATGGATTCTAATATGATATTTGTTTTGTTTGAATGAGAAATAACATTTTAAATCATGTGTTTTCATATTGCTGTAATGAACGGAAAGAGCAAAAACTCATGATTTTCACCCTAAACCTTGAAACTTGGAATTTTCCTGCATAATTGTGATCAATGGCTGCCGATTCATATATGAGAATGTTCTAAACTGATATTTGCTATTATTGAATGAAAAATTATGATTTAAACTACTTGTTTACATATTACTGTAATGACCGAAAAATACCAAAAACAAGAAAACTCATGGTTTTGCATCCTAAAAATCAAAATTTGAATTTTCATGTATGAGATATACCTATTGCTTCTTATTCATGTAGATTAATGTTCTAAAATGATTTTTGCTATGTTTACATGGAAAATCTTGATTCAAACTATGTTTTTACATATTACTATAATAGACGAAAAGTGCGAAAAGTGAGAAAATTCAAGTTTTTCTTTGAATAAGGCATTTGGCCTACATTGATATTTTTATCCCAATCTCTAGAATTTTTATGTGATGTGCCTTAATGATTATTGACATGTATGTATGTATGATAAATAGTTAAATTGCATATTGGTTGAAGGTAAGACACTAGACAAGCTTAAAGACACTTTGGTATACTTAAGGTATCTTAACCTTATGTTGTAATTAGAATGTGAATGCAATTAGGAAATATGGAAATAGATGTTATGATGATTTGATAATAAATTAATGGTCTTGAATTGATGAAGAGATTGATTAAATGAATGGGTCATGAGAGTTAAGCATGACACTTGAAAGGCAATTAATAAGTTGACATGTATGGAAGTGTTAAGCGTACTAAGATGATTGTTAAAGTGAATTAATATTAAGAAAATGATATTGTGTTGATCTTAGAAAGGTATTGACATGAGTTATAATGTGTTTTCATGTAGGCCTATAAAGGCTAAGTATACAAGATTTTTAAAGTCAACATGTTATGTGCAAGTGATGAGTGCACTTATATGTGTAACTCTAAGTGTATGTGAATGTTATATGTGCATAGGGTAGTTATGGGATAGGATAGCAACATGATTAAATAAATACTTCGTATTGAATTAAATATTATGATAGAGCTTGAGAAGTCTTAGAAGTCCAAGTGCTACGTGAATTAGGAGCAAACGAACCATAAGGTGAATAAATAGTGTATTCATTCTATAAGTGTGAATGAACAGTGTATTCATTCTACAAGTGTGAGTAAACATCTGTGAACCCTTAATTTTACACCCTTAGCATCCAACCGCAGCCTTAGCACCTACTGAATTTAACTCATTGCGCGGAGTTGTTACGGTGGTTTCGCTAACCGGTTAGTGGGCAGGGGTTCAGGGGCAGCGCCCCCGAAAGAAAATTTTTTAGACTTCATTCACATTGCCACCAGGCATCCAAATTTCTCAAACTCCATGCCAACAACCAATCTTTAAAAAAAAAAAAAAAAAAAAAGAGAACTACCTCGGGAAGCGTGCCGCGCTGCACGGGAGGCGTGCGGCACCGCTTCAGGTCTGCGCGGTACCTCACTGTCCCTTTGCGGCACGCCGCAAAGGCCTGACGCGGTGCTGCACAGGCCTGGTGCGGCGCCGCGCCAAGGCACGCCCCCCTTCTACTCCTATGGGCCCCACATGTGTAAAATGACCTTTTTACCCCCTATTTGTCTAGTTATCAGCCATTTTCTGACCCCATCCTTTTGGTCTTTTCACATTTCTATTACCTAAACTACCCTTTACCCATTTGCCTATAAATAGGCTCCCATTCCCTCATTTCTACACATCCTTAAATTTGGGTAGATGGCTATCCTCAAATTCCTCTCTTCTTCTCCCTCCAATTACTCTCTAATTAATTAATTAATCCTTTTAATTAATTAATTTTCTCACCCTAACCAAGTTAATTAATCTTTTTAATTAACTAATTTTTTTAATTAATCACTCTTTTTTCCAAAAATCATTCCTTTTTTAAAAAATCAAATTAATCATTTTTCTTAATCCACTTTTTCATCCAAATTAATTAATTAATCTTTTTAATTAATTAATCCATCCATCTTTTCCATCATATTAATTAATTAATCATTTTAATTAATTAATTAATCTTTCAATCTTAGAATTTGATGTCATACTAGGAATGGATTGATTATCTATGTATAATGTTCATATAGATTGTAAAAGAAAAGGGATTAATTTCAAAGAGGAGAATGGATTTGAATTCACTTTTCAAGGTGATAGGAGTAGGTTTACTATGAACTTTATTTTGGCCGTTAGGGCAAAAAAATTATTAAGGAAGGGTTATCAAGTGTATTTGGCACATATAGTAGATTTTAAGAAAGTAGATAAATCTATTAAGAGGATACCTATAGTAGATGAGTTTCTTGATGTGCTTCTCGAGGATCTACCTTGAATGCCACCAGACCGGGAGATTGAGTTCACAATTAAGCTCTTACCTGAAACTCAGCCAATATCAATACTGCCTTATCTGATGGCACCTTCAAAGTTAAAAAAATTGAAAGTTCAATTACAGGACCTACTTGATAAGGGTTTTATTAGGCCGAGTAATTCCCCTTGGGGTGCTCTAGTTCTATTTGTAAAGAAGAAAGCTGGGTCCTTAAGGCTATGTATTGATTATAGATAGTTGAATTAGGAGACTATTAAGAATAAGTATCCTCTACCAAGGATTGATGATTTATTTGACCAGTTATAAGGAATTAGTTATCTCTCTAAGATAGACTTGTGATATGGTTATCATCAATTTAAAATTCGATAAGAGGATGTTTGTAAGACTGCTTTTAGAATGAGATATGGACATTATGAATTTATAGTATTGCCATTTGGTTTGATGATTGCACTAGCAACTTTTATGGATTTGATGAATTGATTGTTTAAGCCATTTTTGGACAAAATTTATGATTGAGTTTACTGATGATATTTTAGTTTATTTGAAGAGTAAGGAAGAATATGAGGAACACTTGAGAATAGTGTTACAAACTTTGAGGCACCATAAGCTTTACGCTAAAATGTCTAAATGTGATATATGGATGGAACAAGTTTGTTTCCTTGGACATATAGTTGGAAAAGAAGGAATCAAGGTAGATCCTAAGAAAGTAAATGTAGTAGCAAATTGGCCTCGACCCACAACTGTTATTGAGGTGAGGAGTTTCTTAGTATGGCAGGTTACTTTCACCATTTTATAAAGGTTTTTTCGAGATTAGTAGCATCGCTGACAAGGCTTACAAGAAAGCAAGTTAAGTTTAAGTGGGATGAGACTTGAAAAGAGAGCTTTTAGAAACTTAAAGATTGCTTAATCACAACTCTTGTATTTGGCATTACCTGATGGGAATGAAGGTTTCTCCATGTACTATGATGCTTCTAGAATTGGGTTAGGATGCATGATAATGCAAAATGGAAGAGTTATTGTTTATGCATCTAGGAAATTGAAGCGACATGAAATGAATTAACCCACTTATGATTTAGAAATGGCGGTAGTTATCTTCGCCTTAAAGATGTGGAGACACTATTTGTATGGGGAGAAATGTGAGGTCTATACAGATCATAAGAGTCTTTAATATATCTTAAAGCAAAGAGATTTGAATTTGAGGCAAAGAAGGTGGATAGAATTATTAAAGGATTATGACTACCTAATACTTTACCATCCTGGTAAAGCTAATGTTATAGTTGATGCATTGAGCAGGAAGTCAATGGGTAGTCTCTCACATATCACTGTGCAAAAGAGACTAATAATAAAGGAGTTAAAGGAAATATTTAATGAATGTTTACAACTAGAAGTAGATGAATCACAAGTGTTGTTGGCTTACTTCTAAGTAAGCCCAAAACTCCTTGATGAGATAAGGACATTGTAAAATCAAGACCCATAGTTAATGAAAATCTTCGAGGATGTGAAAAAGGGACAAGCCCTGAAGATTCAAATAGAAAAAGGTGTTTTGAAGTGTGGAGATTGATTGTGCTTGCCTAATGTAAAAAGAGTTGAGGGAAAGAATTTTGAAAAAGCATAGCAAACCTCGTATAGCATACATCTAGGTGCTACCAAAATGTACTATGATATAAAAAGTGCTTATTAGTGTCCTGGAATGAAGAAAGATGTGGCAAATTTTGTAGCTTCATGTCTCACTTGTTAGCAAGTGAAATTTGAACACCAAAGGCCATCTGGATTACTTCAGGAGATAAGATTATTGGAATGGAAGTGGGAATAGATCACCATGGATTTCATAGTTGGTCTGCCCAAGACTGCAAAGGGGTATGACTCAATATGGATTATAGTAGATCGACTAATGAAATCTGCACACTTCATTGAGGTAAAGACTATATATTCGGTAGCCTAATATGCCTAGATATATATCAATGAGATTGTAAGATTGCATGGGGTTCCAATTTCCATTATCTCGGATAGAGGAAGTAAATTCACATTGAGGTTCTAGCAAAAATCACAAGAAGCATTGGATACGCAACTTGAATTTAGCACAGCCTTTCACCCATGAACAGATGGACAATCTAAGAGAACAATATAAATATTAGAAGATATGCTATGTATATGCGTTATGGATTTCAGAGGAAGCTGGGATAAACATCTCCCACTTATTGAATTCGCAAATAATAATAGTTACCATTCCTCTATGGGAATGGCACCGTATAAGGCACTACATGATAGAAAAAACCGATCTCTGATTTATTGGACTGAAGTAGGTGAAAAGTATCTTGAAGCTCTAGATATGATTAGAGAAGCCACTGAGAAAGTGAAGATTATTCAAAAAAAGATTGAAGACTGCCTTTAGCAGCCAGAAGAGTTATGATGATCCCAAGAGGAAGGATGTCCATTTCATGGTAGGTGACCATGTCTTTTTGAAAGTCTCCCCCATGAAAGGAGTGATGAGATTTGGCAAAAAGGAAAAATTATCCCCATGCTTCATTAGACCTTTTGAGATTCTTGATAAGTTTGGAGAAGTTTTGTACTGATTAGCATTGCCTTTAATAATGGAACATGTGCATCTGGGATGTTAATGAAGTAAATTCCTGACCCTTCACACATATTGCAACCACAATTGATCAAGATCGACCAAGACCTTTCTTCTGAAAAGGTATCGATTGCTATACTGAATCGACAAGTGAAGAAGCTTCAAAACAAGGAGATACCAATGGTCAAAGTTCAATGGTGTAACCATAATATGGAAGAATGTACATGGGAAAATGAAGATGACATGTTTCAAAAGTACCTACAATTGTTTAATCGGTAATAGGTAAGCTCTTTTAAAATTTGAGGATGAATTTTTTTTATGGGGGTATAATGTAATTCCTAAGGATTTTATAGCCCATTTTAATTACTAATAATATTAGAGAATTAGATTTTTGAATGTTAGTATAGTATAGAAATGATAAGGAATCGGGAGGGAATCTTATGATATAATATGCAATGTTTGCCTACCTCATGATTTTATCATGACTAATTGTGTTCTAATGAATTAAATAGAGTTCCTATGATAACTAATGATATATGTAAAGAATTTAGACAACACAAATTTGAAAGAAACTTAAAACGAAAATTTATAAGTTTGTTATGGGACTTGTTGATGGACTATAGGCCTTTTGATGGGCTATGTGCTTGTTATTGCCAAAGGCCCAAACCCAATAATAGTGGGTTGGCCCATAGGCCCATAATTGGTGTAACCTCAATCTCATATATTAGAATAGTTAGCCCAAAACCAAACAAAATGATGTTATAGAAAGAGTCACAAAATTTGACCAAGCTAGCCACAAAAATTGACCTAAGTCAAATCCCAAAGCAAATTGAATTTCTACATTTCCTACATAGAAGTCTAGGTTCATTTTGAGCACTTAAATATCATATGATGAACATCACAATTATAGAGAGAATCCTAGCCATCCAACTTGATCAAATCATAGCCATTCATTAAGATTAAATCTTAACCATTGGATTTAGCTTGATCAAATCCTCACCATCCAACCCATTATATATATGAGCAAATTTGTGTTATGAAATAACAATCTCTACATCGAAGTTTCACAATAAGAAAAGAAATTCTCTCTACACTAATTGCAACAAGAACTTTAACAAGTCCAAGCTAATCAAGCTGAGAAATTTTGTTCATCCTTTTTTTTTTTTATATGTTCTAAATATAATATTAGTATTTAAGTTGTATAATTTTCTCCTACACTATATGTACAAAATTTAGCCATATAAGGGTGTGTGTATAAGATGTAGTTTTGATGTTTTTAGTTGAAATAAGGAGATTTAATTAGAAAATTTAAGGATTTTTGTGAAGATAGATAAAGGAAGCATGAAAAATACCTAAGACTTTGTAAGGGAGAAATTCGAACAAAATAGGAAGTGAGCAAGGGAGTATTCTAAATTCTAATTGAATACATCTATGGTTATTTTAGATGAGGAAAATGATTTAGAAGTGTTAAAATGAATTTTGGGAACTTGATTGAAGACTTGGAAATCTTAGTAACATAAACTTAGTTAAAAGAGGAACTTAGTGTTCTAATACTAGATTGTGATAATTGAGTGATCATATATGTTTTATGTTATGTTAACTTTACATTTATACAACTAATTTAAAGATTTGATGAGGAATTATGAGTTTTCCCCAAATTTGACCTAAGGGGGACAAGTTAGGATTCATAAGAATAAGAGTGAATTAATTCAAAATAATTAGAGGAAATTGATTCCTTAGGTGTTAATTTGATGAATCTATGGTTAATTTGAGGTTTGAAAAGGAAATTGATAGTTTTCCCCAAATTCTAAGGTTTATGGAATAATTTGGGAATCTTGAGATTTAGATTTGAAATCATGAAGTTGAATGAGTAATTTAGCTTAGAAATTATTAGAAATAAAAATAAGTATATATATAACACTGTTGATATATCTCTATTATAAGTTGAAGTAATAAAACAAGTATAAGACATAATTGGTAACACCATTAGTTACTAATTGATATGTAATTGAAATATTATAGGCGTAGAACCTTAAGGCTCGAGCAACAAAAATACTCAAGACTGTGATGGACATTAAATTAATCAAGAATGAATATTAATAGAAGAAAAGGAGTTCAAGGTGAGTACTTTATAATATGATGAAATTATGTCTTATTGCTTACAACCATTGCTTGTATTACCATCCCTTGGCATGTACTTGAAATGACATTTGATATATGGCTGCCCATTGATTGTTGAGCCTTTGGAAATCCATATCTTTCTTATATGATATTTGACCATGAAGAGCCTTTTACCTTGATCCTATATTGTTCTTAATGATGAGAATGATTAATATGCCAAACTATTTTTCATTGAATTTCTATTGTAGACCCTAGATATATTTTTCATTGATACCCATGAATAAGCAAAAATTCTCTCTGATGTGAGGAAATACATCAGACCTTATGCACTTGGTATAAGTCTGTGGGTAGGATGAGAGTACCTAACCTATGTTATGGGGGAATGCTTAATCACAAGACCTAATTAGTTTTGCGTAATGTGATGCATATGAGTGAGCAAGGCTTAGACTGCCACTCTTTAATATTTATGTGTGGGAAGCTTTTCGCTTCTAAGACATTATTATTTCTGCAAAAATGCATTCTAAAGTTCAATATCACCAATTTTGATTAACATCACTCCATTACTACCTTGAACCTATCTAAGTGATAACCTCTTATATTGCCTTAATGTTATGTTATATCATTATATACTCACTGAGTTTGTCTCATTCCATAGTTGTTCAAAAATTTTTAGGTCAGGGAGATTCATTAGTAAGGTAAAGTCCAAGCTATGCTTTTCTGCTTGGGACTTGCTCTACTAGAATGATATGTTTTATATTTGCTTGCATCATCCTGAAGATAATTGATTTAGAGCTGCATGGAATTTGAAGGTTTAATATCAAAATGTATTGTGTTGGAGAATATTGTAAACAAATGGTAGAAATTGTTATATGTATACACATTTATTATAGTAAGTAACAATGTATGGATAATATTTATGATTACTTAAGCATGATGTTCCAATTATGATTATGAAATGATATTAAAGTGTTATGGCCATGAATGAATGGATAAAGTAATAATGGAAATGATAATGAGTGAATAAGGTTTCGATCTTATGATAAGTTATAAAGTGGAATATACTTAATGATAATAAGTTTAATGGGGTTCTACTAGTTTAGGTGACTTTATGTCTCCCTAAGATCTAGGACTGTCACAGCCAAGAAATTGGGTCATGACATGAATATTCTTGATTTTGGGAATACTTAGGATTACATAGTAAAACATGTGATGAATGTTTCCATGAGAATGAGTGTGTCCAATGGGTTGGTGAAGAATTTGAGAACGAAGATGTTGAGTGTTTGCTTGAGGATAAGCAAAAGTTTAAGTATGGGAGAATTTGATGTGTGCATATATAATCTATTTGTGTAGGTAGTTTTCCTTAGAAATTGCATGTGTTTAGGGTGTATTTTGTTTTAATTTTATTCATATTTTGTGTATTGCATTTGAGAAAGGTTTTGAACGTTTTGTAAGGTTAAAAGAGCCTTAAAGAAGCAAAGTAAGAATGAGAAATGATAGGAGGCAGCAGTCGAGGAAAAACATGAAGTTTGAAGCTATAACCTGTCACACCCACGATGGGTCAATTTTATCTGACTTCATTTTTTGCTCCAAAATTCGATCTTTCAAACCTAATTGAACATGGAGGTGGCATTCTGCTATAAATAGGATGTGAAAAGGAAGGTTGAGGACCACAAGTAAGAATAAAAAAAGGGAAAAAGACCTAGACAGAGATTGAATAAAAAAAGATCAAGATTGAAGGCTTAGGAGTGATGATTGAGAAATCCAACCTCCTTATTTCCTCCAAACTTGTGTTTATGAATTTCTCTTTTTCTTGGTGCTTAGTTTTTACTGCAATTATGATTAACTAACTCTTTGTTTAGGAATTAATGTTTTGAAACACAATTCCTTTCAATTATTTATACATCTAATTCCTTGTGGTATGTGGTATTTTTTATGCTTAATGCTTAACTTTGTTTGGCCAATAAAGTTATGATTTGTGTTGTATTATGCATTGAGAGATAATAATACAATAGACTTACAAATACTTGTTTGATTACTAATTGATAATATATTATAGTTAATAATTAGATATCCTTAGGGTTCACTAAAAGCTAAATTTGAGCAAACAACAAACAGTTTAGTGCAATGAGAATTGGTTGAACTATTTTTGGAGAACTTAAATTTTGATTTAGTAGGTTAGATATTAAGAGAATGTAATCAATGCTATAGGATAACCTGGATCATAGACCACTTAGATGTTAAGGTAATTGATTGATTAAGTATGGATATATATTAATTCCTAAAAATTAAATCTCATTGTTTTCTTACAAATTCCTTCATTAAATTTAGTAGTTTTGTTTAGCATAAGAATCAGGATAAATTTGTTAAGCCTCAAAGAAAGAAAAGAAAAGAAATAGTAGATAGGTGGGTAAATATAGTCCTCGTGGGAATGATATTCTATTCACTCTATATTACTTGTGGACTCTGTACATTTGCAGAGTATAACATAAATTCAAGGAGAATTTAATTAATTGTAGAGATTAACTAGAGAGAGAAAGAGAAAGAGCAAGTGGACAACTAGTTAATAAATGCTCAAAGTGTGCAAAAAAATGGTGTGAGAAGTGGGCTATTTATAGGCAAATGAAGTGGGAGTATTTTGAGAAAGAAAAAAGTGAAAAGACAAAATGGATAAGGTTGAAAATTAGACTGGAAGGAGCAAAACTGAAAAAGGAAAAAGGTAGGAGGGGACCGAACAACAGATTGATTGGCGTCACCCAGCTCCTCGGAGGTTATTGTTAGCGAGAGAGGCGGTACCACCCAAAGGGGTGGCATATGCACCTTAAAGGACTAGGTGAGCATGTTTCCTAGCTAGATGATTGCCACCAGTTCTCCAGTGTGCCCTCTAGTCTCTCTGATGGTAGATCCATATGGTCCAACTGGCTATTTTTTGGTTTTCTAGGTTAGTTCTTAGGGCTTCTGAGATTCTAAAAATTTCATAGTCATTACCATAGATCCAAAATTAATTATTAGATAGTTTGGTAGTCAATTTTGAGATAAATTTGGTTTGTTTTGAGAAGATATTGTCTTATACAAAAAGTCCAGTCAAGTTCAGAGCATGGTAAATTGTTTACTTTCAGGGGCACTACCCTTGATCCTTTACAAGGGGCGCCCCTTAACCCCAGTGCAGCGCACTAAACTTAGCAGGTGTCAACATGTTGCTAGATAATGTGAGTGCAAAATTGAGGGTTCATACCAACATGTTTGGCAAACAAGGAAATTTGAGATACCCTTAGGAATTTTAGCATGATAAACAAATCAGTCAATGAGAAATTTGGTGATTTGAATTTTTCCCTGTGATCATACCATGCAAGAAAAATAGGTCTTTTGAGTTATATTCACATTGGCATCTTCTCTTACATTGATGGAGAAGGTGACAATTCAATGAAGAATATAAAAAAAGTGAGGGTTCTAATGTGTTTAGTAAGGGCATTTTTTGGATCACAACTAGTTTATATGGATCGCTCTCTTAAAAAATCATTGTGCTCATATCCAAATTGGTGATATTTGAAGTTCTTTCCTTTAGAAATCTAAAGTTATTTTCCACTTCCTCTAATCTTAGTTCATATTCTTATCTAAAGAAATGGAACTAAATACTATAGTGACTATAGGGAGAAGAAAATTCTTTTCCAACACCAAGGTAGCTAAGATTCCTTAGTGAGTTCTTCAAACCCATTTTCATAAATGAAGATAAAATTTAACCATTTCAAATTCTCCAAGTAGGGTATAATATCTTTGTCAATCACTAAAGTACTTAAACTTATCACATTAAGAATTTTGTTGGCAATAATCATCTTGTCTTGTAATGTGATCCAATTTTGGTTCTCTTCTTTAATGACACCTTTCATTGATTCAAGAAAAAAGAGCTGAGTAGGAACTTGAGAGGTTTGAACATTCTTTCCCTTACCCTATTTAGTTGGTTTATTCTTAAGGGCTATTTGAAACTATCAGAAACACGTGTTTTACTAATGAAATTTACTAACTGATGTGTTTCCATCAGTAAATGCTGATGAAATGATACACTCTAATAATTGGACTCAATATTGATGGATGCTTGTCATTACTGACATAAGTTACTAATAGATAAAATAGATAGTAAAATCACGTATTATTTGATGGTTTACTGATGGAATAGAAAGTCGTAAGTCAAGTGTGAATTTTTTGGAGGCAATTAATGAGTTTATTGATGGATTACCTCATAGAATGCTAGGTTTGATTATTGTTTGAGAATTTGTTGAAATTTTGTTGTGTATATATATTAATTTTGTGTTTATTTGGATTATATGTGTGTGTGTGTGTATATATATATATATATATATATATAATTAGAATTGTAAATAAAAATAAAATTTTTGTGTTGTTTTAAATTTTTTGAGAGGTTTAACTTTTTTAAGCATAATAAATTTGTTATAATTTTATGCAAGTATTAAATTTGGTGAATTTATTTTGGCAAATATTATTTTTTATAAAATTTTATTTATAATTCTTTAAAAAAATTTCTAGATATATTTTTATTATATTTTGTAATTTTTTTTTTGTAAATTCTATTTTCTTAATTTATTTTTGTATATAAATTTATGTGTTTAATGTAAGTAATGATTTTGGTATGTATTTTGGAGTTTTTTTTAGTAGTATATATATATATATATATATATATATATATATATATATATATATATATATATATATATATATATATATATATATATATATTATATATATATGTGTGTGTGTGTGTGTGTGTTTTGGTTTTATTAATAGAATTGCAATTTGTTTCAGATAATTTAATGTGAGATAACAAAAAAATATATTTGTGATTGAAGAGGTTCATACTATAATTTAATTTATTTATGTTAATATATAAATGTAATAATTTATAACGTGCTTTTGAATGTTATGTATAATTTATAATTTGTTATGTTATTAATTTGAGGTTTATTTGTAAATGTGCATTAAAAAATATAAATGTTGTGAATTTGTAGTTTGTGGCTAATTTATATTTCGTCATGTAATTTTTAATGATGTTGTTAAGTTTATGCGAATTTATAAATGTATATTAAATTTTGTTTTTTAGACTATATATGTATGTTAGTAATTTGTACTATTTTAAAGAATGTGTTGATTTGAAATCTATCTAGATAAAATATTCAAATTATAGTCTTAGATTAAATTATGGCACAAAATTGAATTGAAATCAAAAGATAAAATGAACCATAATTTAAAATAATTATGCCATAAAAAGTGAAATTTATACTGTAAGAATTTCCTAAAATACCAAAAAGATTAATAATTTTATTAGTAATAACAATATACTTCACATTAAAAAATACAAAAAGAACCAATAAATATGCCATAAAAATTGAAATCTAAAAACATTTCATAAAATACAAAAAAAAAATTAGAAAAATTTTTACTTAGGAGTAAAAATAGATTTAAAAAAAAAATATAAAGACAACAATAAAATATAAATATGCCTTTAAAATTGAAATTTTAAATGCATTTCATAAAATTTCAAAAACATGACAAATATTCTCTTAGGAGAACAAAAAAAGCCTTAAACATAAATGCCATAATTATGCTAAAAAATAATTAAAATTCAAACATTAGAAAAAAAATAAGAATTGAAAGAGCATATAGTTATGCCAAAAATAATTAAAATTCCAACATTAATAAAAATTAAGAATTGAAAGAGCATTTAATATAGAAAATGTAAAATTATAAGAATATATAAAATTGTATATGAAAATCAATGTAATTTGGAAAATTAAAATGATTAACCAGAATCTTAGTACAAATTTTATTTTAATGAAATAAAAAAGACTAATATAATATTAATATCTTTATTACTAAGAAAATGATATATATTTAAAATTGCAATATGGTGAAACATGGATAAAGTATAATGCAATAGGAATTTGTAGGGTATTAAATAAATTTTGAATTTATTTTGTGAATTTATTTCATTAATTTTTTATCATATGTTCTAAAGTTGTGACGTTAGAATTGTTATTTTCAACAACATTTTTATACTTTTGTTAATGAAAACATTTAAATGATTCTAACTTTATTTTTGGACTTTGACAATCAAATGCCCAAAAATAATATTAATTCAAAATGTTTAATAAATTTAGGATTAATTATTGATCTTGTTTAGTGTACTGCTCATCAGATAGTGAGAGGACATCGAATTGTCCATAGTGGACAGTTTAGAGATTTTGTTGTTTGTGTAACTGTTCGTATATATTCTTTCATATGTATATTTGAAAATTCAGCATCACCTTTCATGATGTTCTTTTAGTGCATATTGAAATAATGTCCTTACTAATTTGTTTATATATTTACATTGTTATATCTCAATTAAGTCATTTCAATTTGCCATAATTTGTTTGTGTTTTTTTTTTTAATTTTTATTTCATTTTAAAGAATGAATGAATTTATCTCAATTAATTAATTATAAAGATGTCGACTCTGAGACATGTATTGACTCTAAGAGATACTTTCGGTAGCAGTACATCTATGATCTAAAAATGACATTGAGTGCAGGGAAGGCATGCTACCACTAGTGTTCTTCATACCATCAATTCATCACTTCCCACTGTCGTTTCTTCTTTACCTTTTATCTCTCCTCCTATACCTCCCACATTCACCTTCTCGACCATCACCACATAAATACCTTTATTCACTCCTCCTCCTATGTCTACAGCTCCATCCGCTATCCCTTTTACTATTCCTTCTCCATCCATTGGTCATTTACCTTCAGTATCTTCTATTATTCCTTCATCCGTTATTCCTCCATCCACTGTTCCTTTACTCATTACTCGTCCATCTACTCATGCTTCATCTTCTACATCTACTAGTAGTACTCCTGCTACTGTTCCTACCACTAGAGTAGGTCCATCCATAGCTCTAGCAGCAAATGACGATGGCCACCCATTCCTACCACCAATTCTATGGCATAAGCAGCATCTCACACTGGAGGGAGATGTGCAAGTGTAATTTTTTTAATGTGATTTTTAATTCATAATATCTCTTGCTTTTTATGTAACTAATATTTAATTCTTTTAATTACATGATGTATTCGCTCGATACGATATGCTCAATATGATGCAGACTATTTACAAGATATTCAAGAACCAGCTGAAGTATGAGAGCACGCGTTGGAAATCAGTGCCTAAGGAGATTAAGTTGTTCTACTAGAAAGAGTTTTAGGTAATGAATACTTTATTATAATTGATTATATAGAATTCAAAATAAAATAATATATATATATATATATATATATATATTATTAAGCTGTTAATTTCGATTAATTATTATTTATAGACTAATTTATATATTTTTTTATTTTTTATAGAATCATTACTATTGGAACCTGGCGATTGATGCCTTGGTGAAGATAGCCTTCTTTAAGAAGGCTGTAAATAAGTATAAGAACTTCCTTTATGACATGAAGAGGAAAGGGAAGAAAGAGATAGATCCCTCAGGAGACATGAGATGCTTGGCAGAAACACTGGGCTTATATCAACGATAAGCAGCTCTCTAGAAAGCATCCTAGAATAAAAAGTCATATAAAGGCAGTCCAGTGAGTGGATCGTGAAAGCATACTGGAGGGTCTGTCCTTGCAACGAAACATGCCAGGAAATTGGTAAGATGTCAATTTTTGTTATAAGTTATTAATTTGTTTATAATTTTGGTACATATTTTTAAAAATTTCAATACTTTTTTAAAGTTATTCATTTTATAATATTTTTTAAGTTAGTAATTTTAGTTTAATACTTTTAATTTTTAATAGAAAAATGATCTTGGTCGGGATCCTACTCTTAAGGAAGTCTTTGTGCGCACCCATATGAGGAAGAAGACTGATAGACCTTTGTCAACCCGTGCTCCTAGTGAATTTATTTAAGTTTTAATTACCAATTTTTCTATCAAAGCAAATTACAAATTTTGATAATAACAGTTGACCTAAGTTGGTTCACAACTTGGTCAATCTTTATTTTGATCTTATCAATTAAATTGAAACAATCTAATTTTTGCAATTAGTGTCTATCTCATAGGAAATAAACTTAGAAAAGGTTAAATATTTAAGATTCCCTAAGTGTAGAAAACTGACTTGTAAATTGCGCCCATAACAGCTAAGTAGCACTCTGTAATATTCCAACTTCATATTAGTAACTATACTAAATTCATTTTATATGACATGTAAGAGTTAAGTACTTTGTTAAGTGCTAAAGGACATGATTAATATTAGAACAAAAGCGAGATGTTTAGAATGTACCCGTAAATATCCCAATGGAAACGAATAAGTTTCATTAAAAATTCGAGGGTGAATTTTTTTAAAAGGAGGATAGAATGTAATACCCAATTTTTTTTTTTTTAACTCATTAGGGTTAATAGTAATGCATAGAACTTGATTTTAATGGTATTATGATAGTGAAATTTAAATTGTACCCAAAAGAACTTTATTGATGTTAATTGACTTATTTGCTTAATATGCAATATTAAAGTGTATATGTGTTCAATAGTGAATTGAACAACACTATTATGATAATGTGTAAGGTATATAGTAATAATAAAGAAAAGAAATTAGTATGCCAAAGTGAAAGAAAAGAAAGAAAGTTAAAAGAAAATTTCTAAGTATGTTAATGGGTCTTGGAACATCAAAGGCCCAAGTCCAATAGGTGGTGGCCGGCCCACGGGCTTAATAATGAATAAACATCATAACTTATTAGTTAGAATAGTTGGCCCAAGATAAGTAGAAATTGATATTGTAGAGATAGTCATAAAAATTGACCAAGTTAGCCACAAAAATTGACCAATTCAAAATCTTAAAAAGTTGAATTCTCATCCTCTTTACATGTGAGTCTAAGTGCATTTTTAGCATTCCTATACCAACTTGATGAACATCACAATTGTAGATGAAGTCCTAGACATTTAATGTTATTAAATCATAGCCATTAAATTTGACTTGTAAATCACCATTTTTTACTAAGTTAATTCCTTAGTCAAATTAAAGTCTTCATTTTTTGTACATTAAGTCTACATTTATTTTTACAAAATACACACCATTATTACATATGATCATCATCACCCATCTAGATAAGATTCTAGCTATTCAAATTGATTAAATCATAGCCATCCATCTTGATTAAATTTTAGCCATTGAAACTGTGTGATTAAATCACCACCATCCATTCTCTTGTACATATATATGGAAAAGATGCTCATTTCTAACTATTTTTTGAAATCTATGTAAAAAACACAACTCTTACTAAAGAAAAAATCCTCCACATTGTCATCATCATAGAAACTCAAAATTAAAGCTTCCCAAGGTAAGAAATCATGCTTATCTTCTCCTTTATTTGTTCTAAGCACGACTTTGGTGTTATAATTGCAAAAACTCTTCTTTTCTATCATCTGTATGGATCAGTCAAAGGGAAGTGAAACCAGAAAATATTTTGTTTTATAGGATAATTGATGAAATATGAGTTTTAGACTTGATAACTAAGGGATTAACATATGAAAATAAATAAGGAAAGCTGAAACTCATATAAGTGCACCTAAAAGCATTGTTTGGCCCAAAATTTGAATTCTTGAAGGAAGTGTTCAAAAATTTATTTAATGGTAGCTAAGATTATTTTGGGTGGAGAATAATGGTTTGGAAGTGTCAAAACAAATTATCGAAGTTCATTTCAAAACTTGAATTTTTGATGGTATAACTTAGGTTAAAAGGGGAAGTTCAAGTTTTAATGATTGCTTTTCATGTTTGATTAATGATATAGACTCCCTAACATATTAATTTTATAATTCAATGATCAATTTGAGAATTGGTTAAGAAATTATGGGTTTTCTCCAAATTTTCTCTAAGTTGGAAAATTAGGGTTTTATGAGTTAAAGTGATTTAATTTCAATTGATTAATGGATATTGAATATTTAAGTCTTAATTTGATGAATCTATGATCAATTTGAAGTTTAAGTAAGAAATTGGTGGTTTTCCCAAATTTATAGGGTTTATGAGATAAATTAGGAATATGAAAAATTAAGTTATATGATACATAATAAGTTATATGATATATATAAAGTGTATAATTTGTGTTCATAGTTGTGGAATGATTAAAGTATGAATAACTATGAGATTGAAGAAAAGAAGAATATAGAATAAAAATAGTACCCAGTAGTTTGAAATATTAGAGAAGGAATTTAGAGAAGTGCAAAATATAGAAGTTGTAGATTTATGTGTCATATATATACTATAAAAATTTTAAGTCATTTTGTGATTGTTTGGTATGTCAAACAAAATGAAAGGTACAGGCTGCCAAAAAGCAATATATTTAAAGCATAATTGAATAGGCTACTGTGATTGATTTAAATGAAGGGGAAAATGAGCTTTATTATGCAAAAAATTTGGTTTTATGATTATATATATGTTAGTTACATCACCTAAAAATTTCAAATTAAAAAGATAATGTCTAGTATGGTAATTAATTGGTTTAGTGTGGACTGCTCAAACTGCCTAGAAGAAAGGCAATCCGAGATTGTCAAATTATTTTAAGGACCTTAGATGCAAAATTAAATAAAGTATAAAACATAAAAAAAATGTTCATTTATATGTTATATATCATATTATAAATCATTTTTTTTCAATTGGATAAATATATTTTAAGATAGAACCAAGAATGTGGAATATGCTTAGTTTGTCCTTGTACATAGATAGGACAAAATTTGAAAATTCACTATAAATTTTATGGTACAAAACCTAAGCCCAATTTTGGATATGTTATACCTTGATATATCTAATATAAAATACAAAAAAATCAACTTATTTGGAGTGGTATAACATGACAAATGGCAGAAATAGTGTTGTAAGATCAAACTTGGTTAATGAGCAATATATGAAAGTATATGTAAATTGAATTTGAAATCATATTAAAAATTGAAATTTGTTTGATTTAATCTTAATTAAGTATTATAAGTTAAATTATGAAAATTGAAAAAGAAAGAAACTAAAATTCTTTATAGGCCCATTCGGCCCACCAATAAAAATGGGTGATGAAAGAATCACAAATTATGCAATGTGTATATACAAAATGTATATATGGAATTAAGAAAGATTTTTGAAAAGTAATTAAAATTAAGAGTAGTAAGGGTAAATGGGAGTAAGATATATTCTAACTAAGTAATGACATTAAATGTTGATCAATGTGAATATAAATTGGGTGATTGTATAACCTAATGATAAAGGAAAAGATATTGTTCAAGGTGTCAAGAAGCCTCACTTTAATTTGTGTTAAATGCTATTAGGAGTTAAGGAGTTCAAGGTAAGTACTTAATAAATTAATATGATTTGTGCTATAAATAACCATTGTTTGAATCATCTTATATTGAAATGTATCACATTTCCATATTAAGCACGAATGGCCTTGTTGACTATTGAGCCATTGAACATTATTGTCTTCGTTTATGACATTTGGTCATTATGAGCCAACATCATATTGAGTTGATAGTATCACCATTGATAAGAATCTATTTGTTCATTGTTGTTTGTTCTATTGAATTCCTTCATTGGTTATATATGTCCTTCACTCATTGACACTTAAGTAGAAATTCCATTATGATGTAGTGGTAAGTAAAACCGAATTGAAACCAAAAAGCCAAATCAAACAGATCGATTTAGTTCAGTTATAGCAAAAAAAATTTTGGTTCTAACCGAATCGACCGAAGCTTTTTAATATATATACATATATATATATATATATATATATATATATATATATATATATATATATATATATATATATATATATATATATATATATATATATATATATACATAGTTTAAATGCTCTATTATAATTATTATAGAAAATTGAGTTTTTTCTTTAAAAAGTAAATTAGTGTTAATTATTTTTTGGACTTAGGGAAATGAATAGGTTTAAATACTTTATTATAATCACTAGTGGAAATTGAGATTTTTTTGAATAAAATGAAATAGTATTAATTATTTTTCACTTGTATTTTTTTGACTTATTATCATTATCATAGGAAATTGAATTTTTTTGAATAAAATGAAAGGAAACACATAGCTTATACACATAGTTCATGGTTTATACTCATGCATCAGGTTGCAATTTAGCAAGGGTTCAATTAGGCAAGTTTGCAGAAATCACACTTATAACACGTAGAGGAGAGGTGGCCTTTGCCAAATTCCAACTCTTATCACGTAGAAAGCATGAAGTTGATCAGGCCCTACTGCTAAAACCGCCCCTTCTAGCTAAGGTGGATACACTACCCCTATCCATCGGGTTAAGACCGTGTGCACAGGTTTCGATGATTACCCGCATCAGCATGGGGATTCTGCATAAAGGGTAAAGGTACCATAGCTAGAGCTATTGGTAAACACAATTAACAATGTCACATAAGGTAACAATAACATATATCTCAATAACAATAGTGGTTTAGCTTTCAACAATGGTACAATGATAGTTTAGTTCCAGAAAGAATACAAGTTAGGGTGTTAATCACAAGAAATTCTCATTGGATAACAAAATAGTTTTGGACCAAATGTCCTTTGGCAACCCAAGCTTGACAAAGAAATCATATAATAAAATAAAAATGGAAAGAACTTGGGTTTCAAAGATCACAAAGGTTCACATAAGAATATATCACATTCTTGTAACACAACAAAATGTTGTTTACACTTATAACATGAATACAATGTTTACTCACCTTGGGGTTCCTTTGCTCCTAGCACACGTAGTCCCCTTTGCATTTCTAAAGCTCCTCAAACTCTAACATAATATTTGATTTAATACTTAGTTTTTATTTACTCATGATGCTCCTATCCCATAACTACCTATGTACATATAACATACACATACACTTAGAGTCCACACATAGGTGTACTCATCACTTGCACATAGCTCGTTGACTTAATGGTCTTGCATACTTAGGCCTTATAGGCTCACATGAAACACATTGCAATCATATCAATAGCTTTTTAAGGTCATCACAATATCATTACCTCAATATTAATTCACTTATCAATTATCTTAGTTCACCTTACACTTCCATTCATGTCAACCTAACAATTAATCCTTCAAACATCATGCTTAACTCTTATGATCCCTTTTACTTCATTAACTTATAATCATATGTTCATCATCAATTCATCATAACATCTAGTTCCATATTTCCCAATCGCATTTGCATTCTAATCACATTATAATGTTAAGATACCTTAAGTATACCTTAAGTATACTATAATACATTTAAGCTTATCTAGGATCATACCTTCAACTAACATGCAATTTTATCATTTATTATACATACATACATGTCAAAAATCACCAAGACACATCACATAAAAGTTATAAACATTTGGAAAAAATTGTTCATGTAGGCCGAATGTATCATTAAGGTAAAAACCAAATTCTTCTTCTTTTCGTGCTTTCCGTCTATTTCAGAAATATGTAAAAACATGGTTTAAACCAAGATTTTTCATGTAAACATAACAAAAATCATTCTAGAATATAAATTCATAGGAATCAGCCACTATTGGTGTCATTAATATATAAAAATTCAATCTTTTGCATTATAGTGCACAAAACATAAGTTTTATTGTTTTTGATATTTTTCGGTCATTTCAGAAATATGCAAACGAGTCGTTTAAACCATTATTTTTCATTCAATCATAGAAAATATTAGTTTAGAACACATTCCTTCATGAATTGGCAGCCATAGATAGGGTTTATACAAAAAAATTCCAAGTTCAAAGGCTTAGGTAAAAAATCATGAGTTTCCGCGCTTTCCGCGCATTTTGTTTATTTCAGCGATAAACAGACGCATGATTGAAGTCATTGTTTTTCATCTAAACAAAATAAATATCATATTATAACACCAATTCATACAAATCGGCAGCCATATATTCATGAAAGAATAAAATTTTCCAATTTCCAAGTTCTAACACGAAAACCTTGAATTTCTTTGTTTTTTTAAACCTTTTTGGTCTTCACAGAAATATGCAGAAATATTATTTAATCTAATATTTTTCATCAAAACAGATCAAAAATTAGTTTAGAATACAAACTAGTACAAATTGCCCCCTCCCTATGATGTTTATGCAACAAAATTGTGATTTTAAGTTATAGAATTCACCTTTGGAGAAATCTTGCGGAAAGAATTGTATTTTCGGTAGAAAATTAATTTTCTCTCCCAAAAATTCACTCAAACAAAATTTAATCTGTAGAAATCAGTAATCAAATAGTTCAAAAAACTTTTCCCATAATTTATTTTATAGAAATCAGTTTAGAAATCGAAAGAGAATAAAAGCTTATGATTACGGTCACGAAATCGCAAAACGGAATGGTGTTTTCAATATTTCGGTAGAGAGAAATATTTTGAGAGGTTTTTCTGCCAAAATACAGAAAGAATAAAAGAATGGCTGCTGGAAACCCTTGTTTGGCCGAAAATTAGAATATATATTAGGGTTGGAGTGGAATTTCCACTTTTACCCTTAATGAAATATGTTAGGAGAATTTTTGTGTAGTGGGCTTTTGGGTATTTGGGCTTTTCCTTTAAAATTTTTGGCTGAATGGATTTAAAATAAAAATAATATTTTTCTTATTAATTCTGTAACATTTCCCTCAAAAATATTTATTTAAAAATATTTTAAAAATACCCATAAAATTATTTTATACTTAAAAATTGTCTTATGCATGAAAATTTATTTTATTTAAAATAAATTCTTTTATGCAAATGCACTTCATGTAAATCATTTATTTCACAATGGCAACACATATTATGCATATTAATATTATTTTAATATGCCACATACTCATCAATCACTTAGATCATAAATTTTTCACACAAGCACACACTTAACCTTATAGGTTCTAAATCAAGCAATTTATCACGAAAATTCCTAGGGTGGTTGTGGGTTGTCACATTCTCCCCCCTTAAAGAAATTCATCCTCGAATTTAAACCCTTACCTAGTTACTCTTGAAAAGCTAAGGATGCTTTTGTCGCATCTCTTCCTCCGCTTCCCAAGTGTACTCATCTATCCCATGATTTCGCCACTGAACCTTAACCATGGGTATCTCCTTATTTCTTAACTTCTTTACTTGTTGATCCACTATAGCTATTGGTGACTCCTCATAGGATAATTGCTCATCTAATGTAATGTCTTGAGGTAAAAGAATGTGCGATGGATCTGACACATATTTCCTTAACATGGAAATGTGGAACACTGGGTGCACATGCATCAAAGTTGGAGGCAGGGCAAGTTCATAAGACACTTCTCCAACCTTATCTAAGATTTTGAAAGGACCAATGAAACGAGGTGATAATTTCCCTTTCTTGCCAAATCTCATAACTCCTTTCATTGGCGAGACCTTTAAGAACACGTGATTTCCCACGGCGAATTAGACTTCCTTTCGCTTAGGGTTCGCGTAACTCTTTTACTGACTGAATGCCATCTTCAGTCGATCTTGAATTATTGGTACTTTCTTGGTATTCTCCTTAAGCAATTCAGGCATTTCTATATGCTTGTCTCCAGGTTCATCGAATAAATCAGAGAATGACACCTTCTCCCATACAACGCTTCGTTTGGCGCCATGCCAATGGATGAATGATAGCTATTGTTGTAGGCGAATTCAATAAGGGGTAAATACTTATCCCAGCTGCCACCAAAATCCAAGACACACATCCTTAACATGTCCTCAAGTATCTAAATCATTCTTTTAGACTGGTCGTCCGTTTAAGGATGAGACGCTGTACTAAAATCTAATTGTGTTCCTAACGCTTCTTGCAACTTTTGCCAGAACCTTAAGGTGAATTGAGTTCCTCGATCGGAGATGGTAGAAATTGGCACTCCATGAAGTTTCACGATCTCATCTATATATAACTGCGCATACTAAGATGCATAATATATGGTCTTAACTCCTAGGAAATGGGCAGACTCTATCAATCTATCTACTATGACCTATATAGAATCATATCCTTTGGAGATTCTAGGTAAGCCAACAACGAAGTCCATAGTGATGTGCTCCCACTTCAATTCAAGTAGTCGAATCTCTTGTAGCAATCCTGAGGGTCGTTGATATTCGTACTTGACTTGTTGGCAAGTCAGGTAGGATGCTACAAACTTAGCTACATCTTTCTTCAATCCAAGCCACTAATAATTAGCTTTCACATCATGGTACATCTTGGTAGTTCCAGGATGAGCGCACTAAGGTGTCTGATGTGCCTCCTTCAATATCCTTTCCTTTAGTCCATCCACATCAGGCATGCATACTCTATTCTTGCATTTTAAAATTCCATTGGCTATCTCAAACTTAGGATTCTTTCCTTCTCTCGTCTCATCCTTTAACTTCATCAAGTATGGGTCCCTATCTTGTGAATTCCTTATTTCTTCCATTAACTTAGATCTTACTTGGAAATGAGCCAATAGAACTCTTGATCCTCCAATCTATAGTCTCAATCCTTGCTTAAACAATTCCTTTAGTTCCTTCACAATCGGCCTCTTTCTCACATCCACATGGGCTAGGCTTCCCATCGACTTTCGACTCAAGGCATCTGCCACTACATTTGCCTTCCTGAGATGATAGAGAATCTGA
Source organism: Reutealis trisperma (assembly GCA_947687605.1). Taxonomy (NCBI): domain Eukaryota; kingdom Viridiplantae; phylum Streptophyta; class Magnoliopsida; order Malpighiales; family Euphorbiaceae; genus Reutealis; species Reutealis trisperma. The sequence goes on along the minus strand of CANTUT010000751.1, from coordinate 1,088,319 downwards.
TAGTCATAATCCTTTAATAGTTCAATCCATCTCCTTTGTCTTAGATTGAGCTCTCTTTGGCTCAAGATATATTGAAGACTCTTATGATCCATGTAGATCTCACACTTCGTCCCATACATGTAATGTCTCTAGATCTTTAAAGCGAACACTACCGCAACTAATTCTAAATCATGAGCAGGGTAATTCACTTCATATCTCTTTTAGTTGTCATGATGCATAGGTGATGACTTTTCCATTTTGCATCAAAATGCACCCAAGTCCTACTCTTAAAGTGTCGTAATAGACCGTGAATCCTTCTTCTCCTTCAGGTAATGTCAAAACTGGTGTCGATACCAAACACTCTTTAAGTTTCTGAAAACTCTTCTCATAGGACTCTTCCTAATTGAACTTAACTTGTTTTCTTGTCAACTTGGTCAATAGGGCTGCTATCTTAGAAAAGTCCTGTACGAATTTATGATAATATCCTGCCATGCCCAAGAAACTTCGTACTTCAGAAACTGTTGTGGGCCTTGGCCAATTCGCTACTACTTCAACTTTTTTAGGATCAACTTGAATTCCTTCCTTACTTACTACATGTCCAAGAAAGTTGACCAACTCCATCCAAAATTCACACTTAGATAACTTAGCGTAGAGTTGGTGATCACGTAACGTTTAAAGCACTTCATGTTCCTCTTTATTCTTTGAGTAAATCAGGATGTCATCGATGACACGATCATGAACTTGTCAAGGAATGGCTTGAATACTCAATTCATCAAGTCCATGAAACCAGTAGGAGCATTTGTCAAATCGAATGGCAAAACTGTGAACTCGTAATGTCTATATCTAGTACGAAAGGCAGTCTTGCAGATATCTTCTCCTTGGATCTTTAGTTGATGATATATAGACCTTAAGTCAATCTTAGAGAAGTGACCAGCTCCTTGCAATTGATCAAAAAGATCATCGATCCTCGGTAATAGGTATCTATTCTTCACAGTGACATTGTTAAGTTGACGATAGTTGATGCACATTTGGAACGATCCATCTTTCTTTTTCATGAACAACACTGGAGCACCCCATGGCGAACTACTTGGTCGAATGAAGCCCTTATTGAGCAGGTCATGTAATTGTGTCTTTAACTCCTTTAGCTCCATTGGTGCCATACGATATGGCGGTATCGTTATCGGTTGCGTACCGAGTAACAGTTCGATGTTGAACTCGATCTCACGATCAGGGGGTAATCCAGGTAAATCTTTTGGAAAGACATCTATGAACTTGTCCACTACTGGAATGCTCTCATCTCACATGGCAGCTTCTTTGTCAATGTCAACTACATAGGCTAGATACGCTTGGCATCCTTTCCTTAACATCTGCCTCGCTCCTAAAGCCAATATCAAGTTCAAAGGATTCTCATTCCTATCTCCTTGGTACACAAATTCCTTCCCATCTCTAGTTCAAAACTCGATAAGTTTCTTCCTACAGTCGATACAAGCTCCATGCTCATACAACCAGTCCATCCCTAATATCACATCGAATTCTAGTACGTCCAATTCTAGCAACACTACCAAAAGTGTTTGTCCATTAATGTCTACATCACATCCCTTATACTTATACTTTACTTCCATCACTTCCCTTAAAGGAGTTACTATTACTAATGATTCACTCATCAATTCCTTATTTATACCCAAATTCTTAGCAAAACAAGGCGACACAAATGAATGGGTAGCACCAGAATCAATTAAACATTTTACGCTAGAACTTTGGATGGGGATGATACCTATGATGGCGGTGTGCGAATCATGAGCCTCGTGCGGATTTAACGTGAAGACTCGACCTTTGCCCTTATTTTCTATCATCGGTGCATTCCCAACTGTTGGTCCTTTGTCCTTGACTCCTTGTCCTTGCATTTGTAATGGCTTGGGTTGTGATCGCACCATGGTTCCATTCCCTTGACTCCTCATCTGCGGGCAGTCCTTTATGAAATGCCCCATTTGCCCACACCTAAGGCAAGCGCTAGTGTCTTTCCTACAGATTCTAGAATGTTTCCTTCCACATTTGCCGCATGTGGGGATTTCTTGCTTAGTTTGACCATTTCGTGGTCTAGACAATGGAAACTCCTTCTTTTGCTCCCCTCCATTTCCATGCTGTCCTTTATGACCTTCGTACTTATGCCTTCCCTTCTGGTCTCGCTCAGATCATTCGGCTCTCTCTACCTTGTATCTCTTTTCCATGACCTTGGCCTTGTCTATGAGCTTGGCTAAGGTTGGAAACTCGATTGCTGCCAACAAATTGAATAGAGGTATGATAAGTCCTTTAAAGAAACGATTGACGCGACTTGCTTTAGTAGGAACAATGTTGACAGCGAAACAACTAAGTTGGTTAAACTCCTTCGCATAATCTGACACAGACATTCCTGGTCTTTGCTTCAGTTGCTCAAACTGCAATGCCCTATGAAAGTACAAATTGCCCCCCTTATGATGTTTATGCAACAAAATTGTGATTTTAAGTTATAGAATTCACCTTTGGAAAAATCTTGCGGAAAGAATCGTATTTTCGGTAGAAAATTAATTTTCTCTCCCAAAAATTCACTCAAATAGAATTGAATCTATAGAAATCAGTAATCAAATAGTTCAAAATAATTTTTCCATTATTTATTTTATAGAAATCAATTTAGAAATCGAAAGAGAATAAAAGCTTACGATTACGATCATGAAATCGCGAAACGGAAAGGTGTTTTCAATATTTCAGCAGAGAGAAATATTTTGAGAGGTTTTTCTACCAAAATACAGAAAGAATAAAAGAATGGCTGCTAGAAACCCTTGTTTGGCCAAAAATTAGAATATATATTAGGGTTGGAGTGGAATTTCCACTTTTACCTTTAATGAAATAGGTTAGGAGAATTTTTGTGTAGTGGGCTTTTGGGTATTTGGGCTTTTCCTTTAGAATTTTTGGCTTAATGGATTTAAAATAAAAATAATATTTTTCTTATTAATTCTGGAATATTTCCCTCAAAAATATTTATTTAAAAATATTTTAGAAATACCCATAAATTATTTTATGCTTAAAAATTGTCTTATGCATGAAAATTCATTTTATTTAAAATAAATTCTTTTATGCAAATGCACTTCATGTATCATTTATTTTATAATGGCAACACATATTATGCATATTAAAATTATTTTAATATGCCACATACTCATCAATCACTTAGATCACAAATTTTTCACACAAGCACACACTTAACCTTATAGGTTCTAAATCAAGCAATTTATCACGAAAATTCCTAGGGTGGGTGTGGGTTGTTACAGACCATCACAACCTAGAAATTGGGTCGAGACAGAGTTGGTATCAGAGTTAAAGGTTTAATTCTTACTTAGACTTAATAGCTATAGGAACTATAGGTTAAACCATGGAGTATAGGAATTCTTATCGTGGTCGAAATGTATTGTTAAGTTAGATATGTGTTAAAGATATATGTTAAGTTATTCCCTCATCTTTGTGATTTATATGTGCATTATTGTATTATTATATTATTATGTTATATTGCTTTATTATGGATATAGATGCCACAAATCCATAATCCTGTTAGAGAAGGGGAAGCATTGGATGCTGCTTCGGTCGCTCTACCTAAACCTAAAGAGATGGATCCAGAGGAGGATCTTGACCCAGTTTGGGTAGCGAGAATGAAAACACACTATGTGGAAACAATGAGAGAGCTTCACATATTAAGGGAGGAAGTGTCAAGTTTGATAAGGATGATGAGAAATATGAAATGGGAGTTAGCCCAAATTAGGCATATACACCAAAACCCAGAAGCAAAACCAATCCGACCTCTTCAAAATTTTATGTCGGGATGTTGGGATTCCTTGAGCATTTAAGTGTAGCATGTGGTAAATTAGATCATTCAAAGGAAAGATGTCCTATTAGAAGGCATATGCTATCCCCTTCATTGTTGTCTATGGGCCATAGACATGTGGGCCTTGGGGAAAGTGAAAAAAAGAATTGTGAGAAGGGTTTAAGGGATTAAGAAAAATAGGGAGAAGAATAGACGGATTTTGGTTAGATTTTTGGTGAAATAGTCATCATGTATGTATATGTAATGGATAGTCTAATATGAAAGATAATTGATGGAATATATATAATCTTTTTGTATACATATGATATGTAACTATTGTATAAAAGTTAGGAAATGAATTATGATCACTTTGGTATACTAAGAAAGGAAATGTCCATCAACCATTGGAGGTAGAGTCTACCTTAGTCGAACAAAAACTTTAGAGCCTTTGAAATAGTTTTAAACGGTTGCATTTGGGTGTAAAATGGGCAATGTTAGCTAAACTTATGATTATAGATCTCTAAACGAGCTTTAATTTGATATATTATAGGCCTCATAACTCATCTGTATATGAAAGTTATAGCATTTCAAAGTTGGCTTACACGAAAGAATTGTTTTTCTATCGGTTAGATTATCATGGTTGCAAATTAACCATCATGGCTGGAGCTTTATTTTTGCAACTATGATCATGGTCATGAACCCCATTATGTCTCATGAGTGTTTTTCATCGCAGCGACTTTTTGGTAGCAGTTGCAACTATCATTTCACGCCCTAGGTCATAATTGAAATTAAGGTAGCAAAATGCACTATGTCCTCAGGTCCAAATTAATGTTCTATCTGTTAAATTAGTCTCAGTTTTGACCATTAGGTCGCAGTCACTATAGTAAGTCATGGTTGCAAAAAATTGTGAGGTGCTTGTGACTCAAAAGTTCATATCATGAATTTAAGAAATTCTTATGTACAAGCTTTTTGATAAATATAGTTTATGAAACAAGTATACATTAAACATATGAATGAATTTAAATTTGAACCATCAAGAATATAAAAGAGATGTTGGTTGGGATTTGATGCAAACTAAATTAATAATTGATATGTATGGCTCCTTGTTATAAGAAAGGCACTTATATGATGATGAATTGATTTATGATGTGTGTGAACAAATTGGTAAATGGTATGTGAAATTGTTGAATGACGTGTTTATATGAAATTGTTAGATGCTATAAATGTTTAATGTTGTAAAATGAAAGATAATACTTGATAGTAGTCAGTGTGACTGCAAATGAATCATATATAGTTTACATATTAAGATGTATATGAAATGAGCTAAAAGATAGTATTATTAAAATTGTGGCTTAGATGCTACCTCATAGGATAGAATAAGAGAGACAAAGATCTCAAGAAGCTAAGAGTATCACTTTGGATGTAGCATCTAATGTTGCATCTGTATAGGATAATGATAGAGAGTCATTCTGATTAAGACAACGCACAGTAGATATGAGAGAATAAGGATTGCTAGGAGATATGGACGCATTAATGTAAGAGAATCAAGAGCTAAGGTGATAACTTGAGGAATTGAGATAAAGGTAGGAAATGCCTGCACCGCCTCCACCACATGTTCTTAGAGTTGAGAATATTCCTCCTCTTCTGCCAAGGGAGCCACGTTGTGTATGAAGAAGAATGTTACCAAAGGAAGGAGTTATAGTGAATGACTATAAAAAGATGACACCCCCTAAGTTTAAAAGAGAAGAAAGAAAGGATCCCTAAGAGTTTTTAGAAGAATTGGATAAGATAGCTTAGACACTGTCATGCTCTGACGAAAAGCTAATTGAACTAGTGAGGCTACAACTCAAGAAGGATGTGTGGGAATGGTTCTAGAGGGAGATTGAGGACCAATTGTATTGAGATGACCCTCTTACATGGGCTGAATTTAAGTAAAGACTAATGGATGAATTCTTAACCGAAGGAGAAAGGCAAAATCATGCCCTTCAATTTGAGCAATTGAAGCAAAAGCTCAGAATGTGTATACTTGAGTATGCTCAAGAATTCAAATGTCTGAGTAAATATGCCTCTCACATAATACCTATTGAAGTAAGTAGGGTCGATCAATTCTGATGGTAATTGATTGCTCCACTTTATAATGTTTTGGTAGCCATCAATTTCCCTACTATAGCTAAGCTCATTGATAAAGCTAAGCTTATAGAGGCACAACATAAGGTCTAAAGAGCTGAAACAGCATAAATGGGGCAGAAACACAATGGAAAAAGTAAAAGACAAAGTAGCTAGCAATAGGGATGCCCTAACCAAAGTAAGGGTCCTAAATGGCTTTCTATAATATCCGCTCTATACCAGGCAAGAATAGGAGGACAAAGTCAAGTCTGGGCTGGAAGTGTTTGTGTTGCATTAGCCTCGGGCAACATTAACACGTATCGAACAAGACAACAAGGTCAGTCCATACCTACTTGCATTACATGTGGATGACATCATCAAAGAGCCTGTCAAAGAACCACGGGAGCATGCTTATGCTGTGCAGAGATGGGACATTTTATTGAGCATTGTTCGATGACTGTTAATCAAAGGACAAGTATGGAGGCTTCACAGGCCATTGTACAAATGAAATGAGTGGAAAATCATGGATCGAGAGGACAAGGCTATGGTGTTAGACAATCACCAAGCAATGTGTAAGCTATGAAAGGTAAAGGTAGAGGGAAAGTTTATACACTCAATCAACAAGATGCTTACACATCCATATGTTGTTATAAGTACCATCTTTATCCAATCTATTAGTGTCTGATGTTTGTTTGATTATAGTGCAATGCATCATCTATTTCGCCATGTTTCGCTAAAAATTTAAATAAGAACAAAGAGGTGATGAATGAATCTTTGATTATAACCATACCATTAGGAGAAACCATAGGGGTAGAACAAGTGTATAAGAATTGCATGGTAGAAATTGAAAATAGGAGGTTTCCTGCAAAATTGATTGAACAAGAAGTCTTGGAATTTTATGTCATACTAGGAATGGATTGGTTATCTAAGTATAATGCTCATATAGATTTTAAAGGAGAAAGGATTAATTTTAAAGAGGAGAATGGATCCAAATTCACTTTTCAAGGTGATAGGAGTATCTTTACTATGAATTTTGTTATGGCTATTAGAGCAAAAAGATTGTTAAGGAAGGGTTGTCAAGCATAAGGAAGGGTTGTTGAGCATATTTGGCACATGTAGTAGATATTAAGCAAGTAGATAAATATGTTATGAGGATACCTATAGTAGATGAGTTTCTTGATGTGTTTCCTTAGGATCTATCAGAAATGCCACCGAATAGGGAGATTGAGTTCATAATTTAGCTCTTACCTAAAACTCAACCAATTTCAATATCGCTTTATCAGATGGCACCTTCAAAGTTAAAAGAATTGAAAGTTCAATTACAAGATCTTCTTGATATGGGTTTTATTAGGCCAAGTAGTTCTCCTTGGGGTGCTCTGGTTCTATTTGTAATGAAGAAAGATAAGTCTTTAAGGCTATGTATTGATTATAGACAGTTGAATAAGGTGACTATGAAGGATAAATATCCTCTACCAATGATTGATGATTTATTTGATCAGCTACAAGGAGTTAGTTATTTCTCTAAGATAGACTTGTGATTTGGTTATCATCAACTTAAAATTTGACAAGAGGATGTTTGTAAGACTGCTTTTCGAATGAGATAAGGACATTATGAATTTATCGTATTGCCATTTTGTTTTACCAATGCACCAGCTGCTTTTATGGATTTAATGAATCAAGTGTTTAAGCCCATTTTTAGATAAATTCATGATTTTATTTATTGATGATATTCTAGTTTATTTAAGGAGTAAGGAAGAACATGAGGAACACTTGAGAATAGTGTTGCAAACTTTAAAGGAGCATAAGCTTTACGCTAAATTGTCTAAATGTGATTTATGGATGGAACAAGTTTGTTTCCTTGGACAAATAGTTAGCAAAGAACGAATCAAGGTAGATCCTAAGAAAGAAGAAGTGGTAGCGAATTGGCCTTAACCCATAACTATTTCTGAGGCGAGGAGTTTCTTAGGTCTGGTGGGTTATTATTGCCATTTTATAAAGGATTTCTCATAAATAGCAGTGCCGCTAACAAAGCTTATAAGAAAGCAAGTTAAGTTTAAGTGGGATGAGACTTGTGAAGAGAGTTTCCAAAAACTTAAAAATTATTTAATCATAGCCCTTGCATTAGTGTTACCTGATCAAAATGAAGGTTTTGCCATATACTATAATGCCTCTAGAATTGGTTTAAGATGTGTGTTAATGCAAAATGGAAAAGTTATTACTTATGTATCTAGGCAACTGAAGTGACATTAGATGAACTATCCCATGCATGATCTAGAAATGGTGGCAATTATCTTTGCTTTAAAGATATGGAGTCACTATTTGTATAGGGAGAAATGTGAGGTCTATACGGACTATAAAAGTCTTTAATATATCTTAAAACAAAGAGATTTAATTTTGAGGCAAAGAAGGTGGGGTAGAATTGTTAAAGGATTATGATTGCCAAATACTTTACCATCTTAGTAAAGCCAATGTCATCGCAAATGCATTGAGTAGGAAGTCAATAGATAATCTCTCACATATCGTTATGCAAAAGAAGCCAATAATAAGGGAGTTAAAGGAGATGTTTAATAAAGGTTTACAATTGGAAGTAGATGAATAACAAGTGTTGTTTGCTTACTTCTAAGTAAGGCCCAAACTCCTTGATGAGATAAAGATGTCGCAAAATCAAAACCCTAGCTAAAAAAAATCTTTGAGGATGTGGGAATAAGACAAGCCCTAGAGTTTCAAATAGAAGAAGGTGTTTTGAAGTATGGAGATCAATTATGCATTCCTAATGTTAAAGAGTTGAGGGAAGGAATTTTGAAAAATTAAATTAAACCTTGTATAACATACATCCAGGTGCTACCAAAATATACCACAATATAAAGAGTACTTATTAGTGGCCTAGAATGAAGAAAGATGCATCGAACTTTGTAACTTAATGTCTCACTTGTTAGCAAGTGAAATTTGAACACCAAAGACCATCCAGATTACTTCAGGAGATAAGATTACTAGAGTGGAAGTGGGAATTGATCACCATGGATATTTTAGTTAGTCTACCTAAAACTACAAAAGGGTATGACTCAATATGGGTTACAATAGATCGGCTAATGAAATCTGCATACTTAATTGAGGTAAAGACTACATATTCATGTCACATCCTAATTTTGGAGATATGATGATCCTAGAACATGGGGAGACATAAGGTCACCCATGCCCATAGAACCCACTCATGTACATATAAACACTGCCTAGGATCGTAGTAAAACCTCATGCATTAACTTAAATATCCAATAATAAAGAAAACTTTAGCTAGTAGAAGAATAGTTTTAAAATACTTTAAATACAATCCATAGGAAAAGAATATTTAAGACTCTAAATAAACTATCAAATGAATAATATTCAAAAAATAAAACTCCCAGAGCATCTAAGAGGGACTCTTCATATCATAGTATGACAATAGACTTGGATAAGGAAATCCTCCAAGCAGAGTATATTGCTTGAGCTATCACCTTGCCTCCTCATAATGCTCACTTGAAACCACATAAGGAAAAGGGGTGAGATAGATTATCTCAATGAGTAAATGATACAACTTGAACAATAGCACATATCCCTTTATAAGGGTTCATAATTCATAAATTCATGGTTTGTAATTTACCAAGGTCCACAGAAATCAAACTTGTAACTTATAACTTGTAACTTGTAGAGTGACGGCTATTGCCTTATTCATCCAAAGGAGAGGTGGCATTATACTAAATTCCAACTCCCAACTTATAACTTATAAAAAAGCATGAAATTGATTAGGCTCCATATCTAGAACCACCCCTTCTAGCTGAGGTGGATACACTATCCCTATCCAACGGGGTTAAGACCATATGCATAAGTTTCAAAAATTTATGGCATTGGCATGAGGATTTCTGCATAAAGGGTTTATGGATACCATAGCTTGAGCTAATGGTAATCACTTATAATAATAACATTAAAGAAGGCAATAACATGTAACACAATAGCAATAGTAGTTTAGCTTATTAAACAAAGGATAAATAATAGTAAGGTTCTAGAAAGAATATAAGGTAAAGCAATAATCCCAAAAGTACTTTCTTATCATTGAATAAACAATAGTAGTTTCAGACCAATTGTCCTTTGGCAACCCAAGCTTAATAAAGAAATCATATAGTTATATTTGAAAATATAAATGAACTTAGGTTTCAAAAATCTCAAAGGTTCACATATCATGATAACTTGTACTTGTAATAAGAATATAATGTTTACTCACCTTGTGAGTCCTTAGCTCCTCGTGCTTGTAGCCCTTAAACTTCTAATAATCCTCAAGCTCTAACATACATTATAATTCAATACTTAGCATTTGCTTAACCTCATGCTATCTTATCCTATAATTACCCCATGCACATACAACATTCACATATAATTGGAGTTACACTTAGAAGTGCACTCATCACTTCCACATATCATGTTGACTTTTTAGTCTTGCACACTTAGTCTTCTTAGGCTCACATGAATACACATAATAACTCATACTAAGATATTTCTAAAGTCAAGCACAATATATCATGATCTTAATATCAATTCAATCTAACATCTAACTTGGTACGCTTAACACTTTCCATATATATATCAACTTAACAAGTAACCTTAAAAGTGTCTTACTTGTCTCCTTTGACCAAATCACACAATCAATCTCATAGTCAATTTAAGGTCATTAATTCACAATTAACACAACATAAGGCCTAATTCACATGTCACTTAATCATGTACACTTATTAATCAAAACATATCAATTAGGGTTTTGGAAAACCTAGGCAGGTTGAACCATCATTGGATTTTCCTAGAGTTACTCCTTTAACCAACATGCAATTAAACCATGTATTATTCATGTACACATGTCAAACATCATTAAAATATATAATACAATAATTATAGACTTTGGGATCAAAATCCCATTATAGGTTGAATGCACACATACCATGAAAACCATGGATTTTCTTGCTTTTCGCACTTTCTGATTATTACAGTAATATGCAAAAACATGATTTAAACCAATATTTTTCATCTAAACATAACAAAAATAATTTTAGAATACACTAACATACAAATCACCCCCTATGGAATATATGCATGAAAATTCCTACTTTAGGTTTTAGGTTCACCTTTGGTGGATTTGCAAATAAAGAGTTATGTTTATGATTGAAAATCGGTTTCCCCTTCAAATAAAACACATAGGCTAAATTCAACATCAAGAAAAATAGTAAATATATAGCCCCATATAGATTTCTCATGGTCAGTTTCATAAAAATCAAATAGTAGCTTGAAACAAGAGAAAAACTTATGAAAAGAATCACAAAATCGTAATGTTTAAAAGCGCCTTGTGAATTTTGGTTAGAGAGAGTTTTTGAGAGAATTTTCTACAAAAATATGATGGAAAATAGAATGGAGGCTGCGAAAATGATGGGGAGGCTAAATTTTAGATGTACTTTAGGGTTTTGGATAAAATTACAAGTTTACCATTAATGAGCTAGGTTAAGAGTGTTTTGGTATGTTGGGCTTTTGATGAGTTGGGCCTTTCAGTTTAATTTATGGGATGATTATAAATAATTAAAAATCAAATATTTTGCTTCTTATTTTTGTTAAAATCCCCCCAAAATATTTAATCACAAATATTTTAAAAATACTCTTAAAAATTATTTTATGCTTAAAAATCGCTTTGTGCATGAAAATTTACTTTATATGCAATAAATTAAGTTATGCATATGCATTTCACATAAGTCACTTATTTCACATTAAAAATTCATATTATGCATATTAGAATTAATCTAACATGCCACATACTCATTAGTCACATAGTGGATGAATTTTCATAAAGCACACATTTTGTCATAATAATTCTAAATTCAAGTAAATTGTCATGAAACTCCTAGGGTTGGTATGGGTTGTTACAATTCAGCTACCTAATATGCCCAAATATATGTCAATGAAATTGTAAGATTGCATGGGGTTCCACTTTCCATTATCTCGGATAGAGGAACTCAATTCATTGAGGTTCTGACAAAAATTACCATAAGCATTAGGTACACAACTCAACTTCAGCACAGCCTTTCATCCACAAATAGATGGACAATCTAAGAGAACAATACAAACATTAGAAGATATGCTCCGTATGTGCGTTATGGATTTCGGAGGAAGTTAGGATAAACATCTCCCACTTATTGAATTCATATATAACAATAATTGCCATTCCTTAATAGGAATTGCACCATACGAGGCATTATATGGCAGAAAATGCTAGTCTCTAATTTGTTGGATCAAAGTAGGTGAAAAGTATCTTAAAACTCTAGCTATGATTAAAGAAGCCATTGAGAAAGTGAAAATTATTCAACAAAAACTCAAAATTGCCTTTAGCTACTATAAGAGTTATGCCAATCCCAAGAGGAAAGATGTCCATTTCATGGTAGGTGACCATGTCTTTTTAAAAGTCTCCCCTATGAAAGGAGTGATGAGATTTGGTAAAAGGGAAATTTATCCCCATATTTCATTAGACCTTTTAAGATTCTTGATAAGGTCAGAGAAGTTTCATTCCAATTAGTATTGCCCCTAGCATTGGAACATGTGCATCCAATTTTTCATGTGTCGATGTTAAGGAAGTACATCCCTGACCCTTCGCACATATTGCAACCATAATTGATCAAGATCAACCAAGACCTTTCCTATGAAGAGGTTCCGATTGCAATACTCGATTGACAAGTGAAGGAGCTTCAGAACAAGGAGATACCGATTGTCAAAGTTCAATAGTGTAACCATAATATGGAAGAATGTACATAGGAAAACAAAGATGACATGTTTTAGAAGTGCTGACGACTATTTAATCAGCAACTGGTAAGCTCTTTTAAAAATTCGAGGATGAATTTTCTTTTAAGGGGGGAGAATATAATACCCAAGGATTTTATAGCTCATTCTAATTATTAATAATACTAGAGGATTAGATTTTTGAATGTTAGTATAGTATAGAAATGATAAGGAATTGGATAGGAATCTTGTGACTTAAAATGCAATGTTTGCCTAGTTTATGATTTTATCATGACTAATTATACTCTAGTAAATTAAATAGAGTTCATATGATAACTAATGATGTAATAAAGAAGTTAGAGAACATAAATTTAAAAGTTATAGTGAAAGGAATCAAAGGAAGTTAAAAGGAAAATTTCTAAGTATGTTAATGGGCTTATGGGTTTTGGAACACCAAAGGCCTAAACATAATAGGAGGTGGCTGACCCATGGGCCCAAGAGTGAGTGAACATCAAACTTGTGAACTAAAATATTTAGCATAAGACAATAGAAAATGATGTTGTACAGAGAGTCATAAAATTTGACCAAGCTAGCCAAAATTGACCAAGTCAAAATCTTAAACAAGTTGAGCTCTCATCTTCTCTACAGATGAGTCTACGTGCATTTTTTTTAGCATTTCCATTTCATCATGATGAACATCACAATTGTAGAGAAAAATCCTAGCCATCTAACTTGATCAAATCATAGCCATCAATTTTGATTAAATCTTGATCATTGAACTGAGCTTGTTCAAATCCTCACTATTTGACTTATTGTAATAACTAATATCTGCCCTAGAAATTTCGTGACAACTTACTTGAATTTAAAGCTATTATGGCAAAATGTGTGCTTTTGTGAAAATTCATGTGTTATGCTATTGATGATTATGTGGCATGTTAGATTAGTTATAATATGCATAATATGAATTATTATGGTGAAATAAGTGATTAATATGAAGTGCATAAGCATAAAATAATTTAATGCAAATAAAATGAATTTTCATGCATAAAGTGATTTTAAAGCATAAAATAATCTTTATAAGCATTTTAAAATATTTTAAAATAAATATTTTATGGGGAATTTCAATGAGAATAATAAGAAAAATATTTTATTTTTAATTATCTATAATCAGCCCATAAATTAAATAAAAGGCTGAATTTTCCAAAAGCCTACTACACCAAAACACTCCTAACCTAGTACATTAATGGCAAACTTGTAATTTTGCCAAAACCCTAAATACATAAGCTAAAATTCAGCTAGCCCTTGTGTGACAGCCATCATTTTATTATTCTTCAGAATTTTTATAGAAAAATTCTCTCAAAAATATTCTTTCAAATGAAATTCACAAGGTGTCTTCAAACCTTGTGATTTTGTGATAGTTTTCGTAAGTTTTTCATTCCTTTTAGTCTATTATTTGATTTTTATGAAACTAACCATGAGAAATGTATTTAGGGCTGTATATTTACTGTTTTATTTCTGTATAATTTGGCCTACATGAATTATTTGAAGGAGAAACCGATTTTCAATTGAAAACACAACCCTTTTTTCGTGAATCCTCCAAAGGTGAACCCTAAAACTCAAAATTAGAATTTTCATGCAATTATTCAAGGGGGGCTACCAATTTGTACATGGATGTGTTCTAAATTGATTTTTTTTGTATTTAGATGAAAAATATTAATTTAAATCATATTTTTGTATATTACTGTAATGTTCAGAAAGTATAGAAAGCAAGAGAATTCATGGTTTTCACCCTAAAACCTAAAGTTAGAAAATTTTCATGTATATAATATGCAAGGGTGCAGATTCCTATGTGTTAGTGTTCTAAAGTGATTTTTGTCATGTTTACATGAAAAATATTAGTTTAAACCATGTGTTTATATATTACTATAATGAATAAAATGCGTGAAAAGTAAGAAAAATCCATGTTTTGCCTTGATAACATATATTCAGCCTACATAGGGATTTTAATCCCAATATCTATAATTTTTGTATGACATAATTTAATGATTTTTGACATATATATATGAATAATAAAATATTTAATTGCATGTTTGTTGAAGGAGTAACTCTCAATGAAGTCTACGGAGGTTTGGCCTACCTGAGGTTTACAAGCCCTATTACTATGCTATGCTTATGATTAATATGTGTATATGATTAAGTGACAAGTAAAATATGTCTTATGATATGTTAATAGTGAATTAATGATCTTAAATTGACTATGAGATCAATGGTATGATTTGTTCAAAAGAGATAACCATGACTTTTCACAGTTACTTGTTAAGTTGATATGTATATAAAGTGTTAAGTGTACTAAGTTGAATGTTAAATGGTGTTGATATTAAGATCATAATATATTATGTTTGACTTTAGAAAAGTCATAGTATGAGTTATAATTTTCATATGAGCCTATCAAGGCTAAGTGTGCAAGACTTTAAAAGACAACATATTATGTACAAGTGATGAGTGCACTTCTAAGTGCAACTCCAAGTATATGTGAATGTTATATGTGCATGAGGTAGTTATCAGATAGGATAGCATGATGATTAAGCAAAATGCTAAGTATTGAATTGTAATGTATGATAGAGCTTGAGGAACTTTAAGGGTTGCAAGTACTAGGAGCAAAGGAACCACAAGGTGAGTAAACATTATGTTATTGTTATAAGTACAAGCTATCATGATATGTGAAACTTTGATTATTGTTATAAGTACAAGCCATCTAGAAACCCAAGTTCTTTTCTATTTTCAATTACAATAGTATGATTTCTTTGTTAAACTTGGATTGCCAAAGGATAATTGGTCGAAAACTATTTTTGATTATTCAATGATAATAAAGACCCTTTGCATTTGTTTCCCTAACTTATATTCTTTCTAGAACCACACTGTTATTTATCTTTTGTTCCATAAGCTAAACATCTATTGTTATTGTATTACATGTGCTTGCATTCTTCAATGCTATTGTTATAAGTGATTTCCATTAGCTCTAGTTATGGCTTCTATGAACCTTTTATAGAGAAATTCACATGCTAATGCGGGTAATCATCCGTACTTGGGCACATGGTCTTAACCCGATGGATAAGGGTAATGTATCTAGCTTAGCTAGATGGGGCAGTTCTAACCATGGAGACTAATTAGTTTCATGACTCTTTATAAGTTATAACTTAGGAGTTGGAATTTGGTATGATGCCACCTCTCCCTTAAGTGAATGAGCTAATAAGCTGTCAAGTCTATAAGTTATAACTTTATAAGTTGATTTCTATGAACCTTACTAAATTACAAACCATGAATTTATGAATTATGAACCCTTAAAGGGATATGTGTTATTGTTCAAGTTGTATTGTTTACTCATTGAGATTATATATCTCGCCCCTTTTTCCTTATGTGGTTCCAAGTGATCAATTTGAGGATGCAAGGTATTAGCTCAAGCAACATACTTCGTTTGGGAGATTTCCTTGTCTGAGTCTTCATTATTCTATGATATGGAGAGTCTCTTAGTTGCTCTGGGAGTCTTATTTTGGAACATTATGTTTGATGATTTATTTTGGAGTCTTTAAAATGTTCTTTTATTTTGGGATTGTGTTTAAAGTATATTATAACTATTCTTCCATAACTTAAGATTTTTCTTATAAATGGTTCAATTAAGTTAATCCATGAGGTTTGGTACAATCCTAGGCAAACTTGTTATATGTTTGAGTGGGTTCTACGGGCATGGGTGACCTTATGTCTCCCTATGTTCTAGGACTATCATATTTCTAAAATTGGGATGTGACAAAGTTTGTATCAAAGCAATAGTTTTAAAGTCTAGTTTAGACTTGTCTTTTTATTAAGTTGATTAAGTATAACTCTAGAGTATAGGAATTTTCCTGTCATGTCAATTGTAGTCTATCGCTAGTATAATTCCACGAAATCCTAATAGGTTATAGTATTCCTTTTTATTATTTGTGTGCCTTATGATTCTTTTATCAGATGACCACAAAGATTGCCCTAGCTATAGGACCTCGACCCAAAGCACCTTGTGTGGCATGTAAGAGGACTTGGCGAGAGATGTTTGAGAGAGTTATGCTGGTAATCCAAGTCAAGAGGGAAAAGACTACAGAAGAAGAGGTGTATTTAGACTATGACTGGGTTTATGGTAAGATTCAGAAATTGGAGAGCAACTATTCAAAGTTGAAAGAGGAAAATCTATGTCTTAGGTTATTAGTTCATGCCTTGAAGGAGGATGTGGAGTAGCTTAGGATTGGAGGTGTTGAACAAATGGATGACAACTCACTTAGAGATTTTTGTCCCTCACCATCTAGGACATTATCCTTGATGTGTCACATGGCAGATAAAGATTTACTTTGCTATAAATGTCATGGTTTTAGTCACATTTCTACCAATTGCCCTCTTATTGATTATATGCTTGAGTGACCCTAGAAGCTACCTAGCATTCGTCCTGATGACGGATACAGTTGAGATTTGCACTGGTAGTTAATAATTATTGGCCTAGTGGTATAGGATTTATACGATACGAATAATACTATTGGATTACCTAACGGTTTAGCATGGAATGATTTATTTTATTGTCTATGATATGATTGACTTACATATGATAGGGAAATTTATGATGCTATAACTTATATATTACATGATTATGATACATGATACATGCCATGATATGTGATATATGCTATGTGATATGTGATCTGAGATGTGATATGATATGATGTGTACTCATGTAAAATGCATGGTAAGTATGATATGATAATGAGTTTAGATGGGTTAGAAAGGGGTTAGCACTAAATTCCCTTATCGTTATAGCAGATTGCCTCCTAAGAAGAAAGTCTGCACAGCTGCCCAACCTATTAGGGCTAGTGGGGATGTAATATCGAATGCTACCTCGAGTGCTGCCTCTACACCTACAAGGTTAAGGGAGAGATCTAACTCGAGGGCACCAACCATAGGCTCTAGCAAGCAAGCCTCTTCGCAAGAGGTTCATGCTATGTGGGAGGAAATGAGGAATTTGCATAAGAAATTAGATGAGCTGCGAGCTCTAAGGCAGGATGCTGCCAACACAAGAAAGGTGTGGAGCTCTAATTTCTATGGTAGTGGCACCTGTACAGAGGGAAAGGAAGCGGTTACCAGATAACAGGATGTCTGTGCCATATTTCAAAAAGCTACAGCCACCTACCTTTTATGATGAGGAGGGTGATGACCCTCATAAATTCTTGGATGAGATGGACAAGCTAGTCCGTCGATTGTCATGCTTGGATGCTCAGGTAATTGAGCTGGTAGGACTCCAACACAAGAAAGAGGCATGGTACTGGTACAAAAGAGATATTGAGGAGTGACTATATAGAGCTAACCCACCTACATGGTCATAATTTAAGCAAGAGTTGATGGATCAATTCCTACATGAAGGTAAGAGGTAAGATAGGGTGCTTCAGTTCGAGCAGTTAAAGCAAAAACTTAGAATGTCGGTATCAGAATATGCTAAGGACTTTAATCAACTCAGCAGATTCATTATCAACATTATGCCTACTAAAGCTAGCCACATCAATTATTTTTTGAGAGGATTGGTTACACCACTATTTAACTCCTTGGCAGCGACTGAATTCTTGACTTTGGCCAAGCTGATAGATAAGGCCAAGATGGTGGAAAAGAGATATAAGGCCAAAAGGGCTAAATGCAAGGAATGTGAGCAAAAGGGGAAGCACAAGAATAAGGGGCATGGAGGCCAGTATAGGGAAGGAGGAGGTTCGAGAAAGGAATCATCATCAGCAATCTCAACATTTGGATAGCAGAATGGTCTATCTAAGCAGAATTTCCCTACTTGTGGCTAGTATGGAAAGAAACATCCTAGAGTGTGCTGAAGAATCTTTGGTGCATGCTTAAAGTGTGGACAAATGGGTCATTTTATCAAAGACTGCCCTCAGACAAGGAATGCAGGAAATGCGACCACAGCCCCTTCGCAACCTAGACCATTCCAACCTCAAAGACAAAGAGCCAAGAACAAAGGGCCGGCTACTAGAAATGTGCCAATGGCAAGCAATAAGAGTAAAGGTTGAGCCTTCACATTGAATTAGCAAGAGGCCCGCACTTTGCACACTACCAACACAGGTATCATTCTCATCCAAAATTCTAGTGCAAGATGCTTGATTGATTGGTGCTACGCATTCTTTTGTATCACCATGTTTTGCTAATAGTCTTGGTATAAATAAGGAATTAATGATTGAACCCTTAATAGTGTCAACCCTTTTAGTAGAGGTGATGGAAGTGAAACATATGTTTAAGGACTGCGAGGTAGTCATTAATGGACAAAAAACTTCCTGTACAATTGCTAGAACTTGATGTGTTAGAATTTGATGTAATCCTATGGATGGACTGGCTATATGAGCATGGGGCTCATATCGACTGTAGAGAGAAGTTAGTGGAGTTTTAGACTAATGATGGGGAGGAGTTTAAGCATCAAGGAGATAGGATTGAGAACCCTCCGAATTTGATATTAGCCTTAGGAGCAAGGAGGATGTTGAGAAAAGGGTGTCAAGTGTACTTGTGAGGCCTCGCCCGAGCACCAATCTGATCCGCTAAAAGGAATCGAAATACTCATTTAGGAAAAAACTCACGAGGAAGCCCTTGAGCTTATCTTTGATGGATTTGAAAATTATTTTTGGGAGTCACCACCTTAATTTGTTTTTATTTGGAAAAATATAAGGAAAAAACCCATTTGACTCTAATTATAAACCAAAAGAAAAAGGATCACTAGCCTTAAAACCAAAGAGGATTCAGGGACTAGGTTTTAACAAAATAAGTTTGGCTAATTAATATAAGAGTGACTTAAAATATATTTCATGAATAAATTAAAATGCATGGACAATTTATAATATGCATGATCATTCAATCTATAAAGTTTATACACAAATAGAATTCAAAATAAAACAGAGTTAATATTACAATGAAATCCAAACTTTGGGGATACCTCCTCTAGCCCTTATGGATTCTAGGGAAGTCATACCTTCCCTAAACTAATCCTAATAATAAAGCAAAGAAATAAACACAAAAGTAAGTGAAGAAGGTGATGGGGGGGAAGTGGGTTAGTTTTAATTAGATTCGATGCCTGAACTAAGCATGCCTACGTATCTCTTTGAATAAGAATCAGAACCCACGTAGTTCTCCCTTCTTACGAAATAGTTAGTTTAGCCTAGCCACTTTATGATGTTTTGGTTAATTGATTAAGAGAGGGTTGAGTTAATTAATTAATTTGATTAATTATCGAGTTGATTAGCTAGCAACTTAGATAAATCAATTTGATTAACTAACTAAAAGAGGCAAAGAAACTAAAAGAAAATTAAAGGAAAAGAGAGCTTACGTCAGATGGCAAGCGGCGGCTAGCTTTGGACGGCGGGTGGCGGCTGGCATTGGATGGCAGGCAGCAGCTAGCCTCGGGTGGGTAGCGGCTAGCCTTGGACGGCAAGTGGTAGTTAGCCTTGGGCGGTAGATACGAGCCTTGGGCAAGAGACTTGCCTCGAATAGACGGGCAGCAGAAAGCCTTAAATTAGTCGGGTAGGAATCAAGGAGAAACCCCCTAAATCACTTTGCGAAGCAAGGAGCAAATGCAAAGCATTTTGCTTGAAGTAATGCTTTTCAAGCTCTAGAAGTTGGTGTTTTGAAGTGTAGGGAGGCCCTCTGTATATAGGAGGAGGTTTGAAGCATTAAAAACACAAAATCCCAATGTGGGATTGCAAAAATCAAATTTTCACCAGAGTTGCCGCAGAGGCCTTTGCGGCAGTGCTGCAGAGCTCTGCGGCAACAGGCCCCGCTTTCTCCTTTTTTGCCCGTTTTTGCCCGTTCTTGCTCATTTCTCATATGTTTTTCATGATTCTAGTTGCGTTGTGTTTGTTACTCAGTCCCGGATGATTTGAAAGGGTTTAAATGCCAAAAAGAAATATTTAATTTTTTCCATTTTGAGAGTTTTCAGCTTCTGAAGGTTTGTTTATTGAGCCCAAGTGCTTTTAAGGTTCAAATACATACTGGAAGGTGCAAACTTAAGGGTTCACAGTACTTAGCTCGCATTGTTGATATAGTCAAAGAGGTTGTTGTTCCAGGTAAAAGCATGGTAGTGGTGGATGAATTCATGGATGTCTTTCTCGAGGATCTACCTAGGATACCACCAGATCGTGAGATTGAGTTCAACATCGAGCTGCTATCAAGCATGCAGCCCATATCTGATAGCAGTATGTACCCTATGAGTCATATAATAGTTATGCAATAAAAGAAATTAATTCCCAATTGCATAATAATATATTCATAATATGAAAAAGAGTTTCATATTATTGAATATAGTCCTTAAGTATTTATAAGAGGATTTATTCTTAAGTGCTAAGAATATGACAGATAGATCACTTTTGTACAAATATTTTAAATATGTTCATGATCATAGGATTAATGACTGGGCATCATTAATTCTGGAAGACCATCACCTCTATTTGTTTTCTATAATCAGTATGTGATACAGATGATTATAAAGGTAGTGAGTCTCATTTTGCTTGATATGTAATGTCGATATAAACATGTGGATATTCATAGGATGAACAGTCAAACTATGACATTAGATGATAATAATATGGGGTTTCACTACTTGTCAATTATTTATCCTCTAGGTTATAATAGTGCAAGTAATCCTTTGACTTGAGGGATACTATATCTCATACATAGGTCGTTAGAATTTATTACTGCTTACATGGATGTACTATTCATGTATGGATATATGGCATGTGATAGTTCTAATTTGTTATGTATGGAGGTAAGTGATTGCCAAGATAGAATTCATTACCTTCAGTAAACAAGGTTAAGATCCTATGCTATATGGTTATTCTTGATAACTAAAGTTCTTGGCCAGGACAGATAGATTCACTAGAAAGAGTTTTAGAAAGATTAAATTGAAAATTTGATTTGGACTAAATCAAAGACTTGCTTAATTTTAAGCTTAGTGAAAACCCTTAACACATGAGATGTGGCCTAAGCCCATATATGATATGGAAAAGAGGCAATTTAGGTGTTAGAGAAAATTCACTATTCATAAGCCCATGTGATGGGTTTAGGTGTTAGAGAATTTTCTACTAAGGTTAAAATTATAATTACATCTTTTGGCTAGTGGAAATGTCCATTTTACCCCTAAAGGATAAAATGGTCATTTCACCATTTGAAGAAGCAAAGTCAACTTTGGCCCTACACCAAATGGTAAGCTAAAAGAATATGTAAGGGCATTTAAGTATTTGTGAAGACTTAAGGGTTAGGTCTTGTAATCAATATAAAGCTTTGAGTTTTTACGTTGCAAAGGGAGAGTGAACATCATTTTTAAGATTTGGAGCATCTTAGAGAGGGAAGTTGAGAGATAGAATGAAAAGGAAGAAAATGTTTCTTCATTTTTCTTTTGATCTTCAATTCTCTTCTTTGTTCTTTGTGAAAGAACAAATGCTTGCAAATTGAAAATATGTTTAGTGCAAAACAAATCAAAGAGAAACCTTAAAATCCTAAAGGTTTTTGAGGGAAAATCTTGAATCAATTTGGGCAACCAAGAGAGTGATTCAAGAACACCAAAGAAACTAAGAGGAAACTTGAAGGTGAGCTAGGTGTGGATGATCTAGAGGCTTCACACTTGGAAAGCTCTTTGTTAAGAAAGAAGGAACCTATAAGAGGTAATATGATTACTCTTCCTTTTTTTTATATGCATATGTGTTTTACACACAAATTAATTTATTGCTTGAATAGCTTTTGGACCAAAATTGGGTGAAGTGAAATTTTAAAATATTTGAAATTTCACCTCACCACTTTCCTTCCACTGCGTTTGGCTCCACCATTCCTTCAATATCAATACTGCCATATCATATGGCACTGGTATAGTTGAAAGAATTAAAGACACAGCTGTATGATCTACTTGATATAGGTTTTATTTGATCAAGTAGCTCGCTATGAGGCGCTCCAGTGCTGTTTGTAAAGAAGAAGGATGGCTCGTTCTGGATGTGCAACGATTATCGCCAGCTCAGCAAAGTCATCATGAAGAATAAGTATCCTTTTCCAAGGATAAATGATCTTTTTAATCAATTGTAAGGAGCTAGCTACTTCTCTAAGATCGACTTAAGGTCCGGTTATCATTAACTAAAGATCTATGGAGAAGACATTTGCAAGACTGCTTTTCGTATAAGATATGGTCATTATGAGTTCATAGTCCTACCGTTCAATATGATGAATGCTCCTATTGCTTTCATGGACCTAATGAATTGAGTATTCAGACCATTCCTTGACCAGTTCATGATCATGTTCATCGATGACATTCTAATTTACTCTAAGAGTAAAGAGAAGCATAAAGAGCATTTGAGGATTGTCCTATAGATGTTGCAAGACCACTAACTCTATGTGAAATTATCTAAGTGTGAGTTTTAGATGGAGTTTATCAACTTTCTTAGGTATAAGTAAGGAAGGGATTCAAGTTGACCCTAAGAAAGTTAAAGCAGTTGCCAATTGACCATAGCCCACAACAATTTCAAAAGTTTAGAGTTTCTTGGGCATGGCTGGCTATTATCGTAGATTTTTAGAAGACTTCTCTAAGATAGCATCACCATTGACCAAGTTGATAAGAAAATAAGTTAAGTTTAATTGGGAGGCACCCTATGAGGAGAGCTCTCAAAAGCTCAAGAAGTGCTTTATATCAGCTCTAGTTCTAGCATTACCCAAAGGTAAAGAAGGGTTCACAGTCTACTATAATGCCTTGAGAGTAGGACTTAGATGCATCTTGATGCAAAATGGTAAAGTCATTGCCTATGCATCATGGCAACTCAAGAAGCATGAAGTGAATTATCCTACTCACGACTTGGTATTGGCCACAATAGTGTTCGCTCTAATGATCTAGAGAGATTACATGTATGGGATAAAGTGCAAGATCTATATAGATCATAAGAGTCTACAGTACATCTTAAGCCAAAGAGACCTCAACCTAAGGTAAAAGACAAGGGTCAAACTATTGAAGGACTATGACTACCAGATTCTCTACCATATCAAAAAGGCAAACGTTGTGGCTAATGCTTTGAGTCAAAAGTCGATAAGGAGCCAAGCCTATGTGATAGTGCAAAAAAGGCTAATCATAAAGGAGTTAAAAAGATTGTTTAGGCAAGGCTTGAGGCTAAAGATTAGAGAATCATGAGCTTTAGTGGCTCATTTTCAAGTGAAATCAAAGCTAGTAGAGGAGATAAAGGCTTCATAAAATAAGGACCCACACTTAATTAAGTTAAAGGATGAGACTAAGAAAGGAAAGAACCCTGAATTCGAAGTGGTCAAGGGGATTCTAAAGTGTGGAAAAAGAGTATGTGTGCCTAATGTTAATGGACTAAGGGAAAGGATACTAAAGGAAGCACATCAGACACCATACTATGCTCATCCTAAAACTACCAAGATGTATCATGATGTGAGAGCTAACTATTGGTGGCCCAGGCTAAAGAAAGATATGGCTATGTTTATGGCATTATGCCTAACTTGCCAATAAGTCAAGAGTGAGCATCACCTCTGGACTGCTGTAAGAGATTAAGTTACCTGAGTGGAAGTAGGAGCGTATCACAATGGACTTCGTAGTTAGGTTACCTAGAAACTCTAAAGGTTATGACTCTATATGCGTCATAGTGGACTGATTCACAAAATCTGCTCATTTTCTAGAAGTTAAGACCATATACTCTATAACTTAATATACGCAACTATACATTAATGAGATCATGAAACTGTATGGAATACCAATTTTTATCATCTCAGATCAAGGCACTCAGTTCACCTTGAGATTTTGGCAAAAGTTGCAACAAGCATTAGGAATGCATTTGTACTTCAGTACCGCATTCCACCCTTAGATAGATGGATAGTTTAAAAGGACAATCTAGACACTTGAAGACATGTTAAGAATGTGTGTCCTAGATTTTGGTGGTAGATAGAATAAGTACCTACCTTTGATTGAGTTCACCTACAACAACAGCTATCATTTGTCCATCGGCATGGCATCATACAAAGCTTTATATGGAAGGGAATATCATTCTCTAGTTTATTGGGTTAAGCCTAGCGACAAGTATATGGAGATGCCAGAATTGTTTAAGGAGACTATCAAAAAGGTACCTTTGATTTAAGATTGGTTAAAGACGTCCTTTAGTCAACAAAAGAGTTATGGAGACTTGTGAGGCCTTGCCTGAGACTGGTCCGATCTGCTAAAGGGAATTGAAATACTCATTTATGAAAGAACTCACGAGAAAACCCTCAAGTTTATTTTGAAAATTGTTTTAGAGTCGCCACCTTAATTTATTTTTATTTGGGAAACTATAAGGAAAAACCCATTTGACTCCCATCATTACCCAAAGGAAAAAGATCACTAGCCCAGAGACCAAAGAGGATTTGGGGACTAGGTTTTCGATTTAATTTAACAAAATAAGTTTCACCAAGTAATATAAAAATGACTTAAACTATATTTCATGAATAATTAAAATGCATGAACAATTTATAATATGCATGATCATTCAATCTATAAAGTTTATACACAATTAGAATTCAAAATAAAAGAGAGTCAATATTCCAATGAAATCCAAACTCAAGGCATACCTCCTCTAGCCCTTATGGGTTATAGGGAAGTCACACATTCCCCAAACTAAGCCTAATAACAAAGTACTAAAAACAAAATAATAGTAAGTGAAGAAGGTGATAGAGGGGAAAGTTGATTAATTTTAATTGGATTTGATGCCTAAACCAAGCATGCCTATATATTCCTTTAAATGGGAATCAGAATCCACGCAGTTCTCTCATCTTACAAAGGGGTTAGTTTAGCCTAGCCACTTTATCATATTTTGATTGATTGATTAAAAGAGGGTTGAGTTAATTAATTAATTTAATTAATCACTGAATTGATTAGCTAACAAATTAAATGAATCAATTTAATTAACTAACTAAAAGAGACAATGAAATTAAGGGAAAGGAAGCTTACCTCGGATGGCAGAAGATGGCTGGCTTTAGACTGCAGGCGGTGGCTAGCTTCAAATGGCTGGCAATGACTAGCTTCGAATGGGTGGTGGATAGCCTCGGATGGCCGATGGTGGACACGAGCCTTGGGCAAGAGACTTGCCTCGAACAGGTGGGTGGAAAGCCCTAAACTAGTTAGGTAGGAATCAATGAGAAACCCCCCCCCCCCCAACTAGCTTTGCGAAGCAAAAAGCAAATGCAAAGCATTTTGCTTAAAGTTATTACTTTTCAAGCTCTAGGAATTGGTGTTTTGAAGTGTTGGGAGGCCCTCTATATATAGGAGGAGGTTTGAAGCATAGAAAACACAAAATTCCAATGTGGGATTGCAAAAAATTGAATTTTTGCCAAAATTGCTGCAGAGGCCTTTATAGCGCCATAGAGATCTTTGTTGTAGTGCAATAGAGACCTTTACAGTTCCGCAGAGGGCTTTGCAGTAGTGCTGCAGAGCTCTACGGCAATGGGCCTCGCTTTCACCCATTTTCGC
This sequence comes from Reutealis trisperma, assembly GCA_947687605.1. Classification (NCBI taxonomy): domain Eukaryota; kingdom Viridiplantae; phylum Streptophyta; class Magnoliopsida; order Malpighiales; family Euphorbiaceae; genus Reutealis; species Reutealis trisperma. The sequence continues at coordinate 1,062,082 of CANTUT010000751.1, read as the reverse complement.
CCATTCTTGCTCGTTTCTTGTCCGTTTTTCATGATTCTAGTTGCGTTGTACTTGTTACTCAGTCCTGGATGATCTAAAAGGGTTTAAATGCCACAAAGAAATATTTTGATTTTTTCCATTTTGAGAGTTTTTGATTTCTGAAGGTTTGTTTACTGAGCCCAAGTTCTTTTAAGGTTCAAATGCACATTGACAATTGCCCCCTCATCAAAATTGTCTTTATCCGAAAGGCAATTCTGATGATAGTGATTTTGAGGATGAAGAGGATGCCCCTGGTATATTTGGGAGTGGCAAGAAGTTTTGATGAGTGTGAACTTTAGAATGAAGAGGATGCCCCCGATATATTTGGAAGCAGTAGGAAATTTTGATAAGTGTGAAATGAAAAGGATGCCCCCAGTATATTTAGAAGTGGCAGGAAGTTTTGATAAGTGTGAAATGAAGAGGATGCCCCCAGTATATTTAGAAGTGGCAGGAAATTATGATAAGTGTGATATGAAGAGGATGCCCCCAGTATATTTAGAAGCGGCAGGAAATTATGATAAGTGTGATATGAAGAGGATGCCCCTGGTATATTTGGAAGCAGCAGGAAATTCTAATAAGTGTGAAATAAAAAAGATGCCCTCAGTATATTTGGAAGCAGTAGGAAGTTTTGATAAGTGTGAAATGAAGAGGATGCTCCCAGTATATTTAGAAGCGATAGGAAATTCCGATGAGTATGAAATGAAAAGGATACTCTCGGTATATTTAGGAGCAGCAGGAAGTTTTAATAAATGTGAAATAAAGAGGATGCTCCCGGTATATTTGGAAGTGGCAGGAAATTCTTATGAGTATGAAGTTAAAAGGATACTCCTGGTATATTTAGCAGCGATAAGAAATTTTGATGATTACGAAATGAAAAGGATACTCCCAATATATTTGGGAGCATTAGGAAGAAAATGGGAAATTCTGATAAGTGTGAAATGAAAAAGATGCCTCCGGTATATTTGGAAGCTACAGGAAGTTCTGATAAGTGTGAAATGAAGAGGATACTCTCGGTATATTCGGGAGCGTTAGGAAGAAAATGGCAGTTCCTTTCTAGTAGGAATGATAGTGATGATCCTATTTGGTAAGATTAAAAAGAGATGACCATCCTGTTTGGTAGGAATGGTAAAGATAATTGTCCTATCTGGTAGGAATAGTAGTGGTCCTTTCTGGTAGGAATGAAAGTGATGATCCTATATGGTAAGATCAAGAAGAGATGACCATCCTATCTGGTAGGAATGGTAAAGATAACTGTCCTATCTAGTAGGAATAGTAGTGGTCCTTTTTGGTAGGAATGAAAAGTGATGATCTTGTTCAACGCAAAAATGCAAGATGATTATGCAATGATCTAATACCTTAAACCTGTGAAGGGTCAGCCTGATATAAAAGTGTTGATCTTTGGGAGAAAGATGCCCCCATTTTAGAAAGGTGAATATTCGAAAGGAATGTGCCCCCACTTTAGAATGATAGAGAAAAGTGGTTTGGTCATTTGGTTTTTGGTTGATTGCCTAGTTTAGAGGTGAAGCGGGCATGCTAGGTATGAGATTGGCTAGTTAATGGCTATTAGTTTGGCCTAGGAAGAAGTATGCTGTGGTCTTGGAAAAGATCAGGCTGTTCAGTTTAGATAGGTTTAACTTTGGTTTGAGACTGAATTGGAGAGCTGGGTTAGGAAGGTCAGGCTTTTAGAGATGATTAGATTGGAAGGTTTGGGGAAGGTCAACTTATAGGGCTTCTCCTTGGAGAAGTTCATTTGGAAGGCTCAGTCAGGTCTGACTTAGAGGAAAGGTTAGGCTAGGAAATTAATTGGGGAAGGTTTGGTCAAATTTGGCTTTGCAGGAGATTATGGTCTTTTGTGAATGGTGAAAGCTAAGCTTAGGCTTCATCATGAGGCTTTTTGGTTAGGGCTTCATTGATGAAGGCTTTTAGGCTTGGGTTTCATGGTGAAGACTTTTGGGCTTGGGGCTTCATGGCAAAGGCTTCTAGGCTTAGGCTTCATGGCGAAGGCTTTTTGATTTATATTTTATGGTGAAGGCTTTTGGGCTTAGACTTCATAGTGAAAGTTTATGGGTTTGGGCTTTATGGTGAAGGCTTGGGCTTCAAGGTGAAGGCTTTTTGGTTTAGACTTCATGGTAAAGGCTTTTTGGTTTGGTACTTCATGGAAAAGGCTTTTTGGTTTGGTACTTTGGACCTTTTTGGAAGATGGTTGGCTTTGTCCTAGGTTTTGGTCATATGAATACCACAGGCTCATAGATAGGGGCTTGCCTTTTATCATGGTTATATTAGATTTTCAATGTCTATCAAATGGTTGGTAGGCTTTGACTTAATTGGACTTTATAGGTGATGTAATTTGCCAAGGAGGCTTAGTCTTTTCAAGGATGATGAGCTTTTGCCAATAAGAGATAGGATGACTTGAGTGGAGCCCTTCTTAATCTTTGTAAGACATAACTTAATTTTGGTTATGCTAGAGAAAGTTGGCTTTAAGGATGATGAGTCTTGAAAGACTTAGGGTCTTTAGTTTTGCCTATGGGCTTAGCCCATAAAAGATGATGAGATCTTGCCAAGGAAAGGGTGGTATGAGGCTTGAGCTTGAAAAGATGGAATGGTACATTTTGAAGTTGGGGAATGGTTCAAAGGCAGGTTAGAAATTTTGAAAAGGATCAGGGAGGTTGTATGATTTTGCTATCTGTAGCATGATTCATGGAAAAGAACAAGCCAAGCTAACCTTGTTGTTTTGAGATTGAAGAGACATTTAAAGTGACAGAATGTAGACGATAGACTAGATGAAAGGAAATGCCCTAAGGAGCAATTGAAGGATTGACGAAACGAGATAACTTGGGGATCATGCTCCCAATGAGAGATAGGAACATGATAGACTAGCAATGTGAGAGATTGTGCCTAAACTCTTTAAGCTAAGCGACGAGACAGATTAACAAAACATGATGACGACCTAGAAAGATATGCCCCCACTCTAAGATAAAGGTGTAAAAGATAATATTACTTTAGAGAATGAGCCTCTAGTGAAGAGGGATGACTTTGAAGACATGAAACGAGGCGGATTGATTGAACCTAATTTGACAAACTTTAAATGATATGAAGGAAGATAATTCAGATGAGCTTTCTTTTTCTCTCTTTCTCTTTTTTTTTTTTTTTTTTTAACTCTAACTTTTGCCTAAGCCACCTTTTTGGGTTTTCAACTTAGCGAGCTTAGATTTTCGGAGAAAACATTCCACCATGATTTCTTATTTTTCTTCACTTTGAGGGGCTTTAACTTTTGAATTTTGGATTTGACAAATCTTGTTGCCCCTTTGTTGAGGTGTATAGTTTGATTTTGTGCTTTAAATATTTGATAAAAAGTCTATTTCTTGACCTACTTTGGTTAGGAGCTAGCAAAGCAATTGTTGATAGCACCTCAATATATGCTAGCTGTGGTGGATTTAATTGACTATTCATTTCTCTCTCTCTCTTTTTTTATTTTCATTATTATTTTTTCTTCTTTTTTTTTTTTAACTCATCCATGTTTAGACAAGTGCATAAATAATTAAAAAAATTTGAATATTTTATTACAATGGAAAATTTTATTATAAAATAATAAAAAAGGAATCAACATGATTGACGAAAAATAAAAGAAAAGAAGATGACAGACTTAGACTTGAATTTAGACTTAGATTTTGGGATTCAGACTAAGACTCAAACTCAAACTTGGAGATTTATACTTAGACTTGGAATTCAATCTCAGATAGGTCAGATAAGTTAAACTTGAACTCTTCTATGTCATGCCACTTGGGGCTGAGGTAAGGTGGGTTTGAATTAAGTTCGAGTTCTTCATCATTGTTCAAGTCGATGGTGAGCAATTCAAGTTGAAATGATGCACTTTGGATGCAATCTTCAACCTTTAATTCGATTGCAATCAAATCCTTCAAAGTGGGTAGGTATTGGGTTAACAAGTGGGCTTGGTAGGCTGGAAGTAGATTCTTGACAAAGATATCCACTTGTTCTTGCTTTGTTGGTCTATTTACCATTTGAGTAGCTTTAGCCCTCCACCTTGTAAGGAACATGGAGAAAGACTCCTCTGAAAGCTACTTGATGGTTTCCAAGTCATGCCTAGTGACATCCATTTCACTGTTATAATGATATTGTTCGATAAAGGCATAGCAGATATCATCCCATGTCCTTTTCTTACTTTTGTCTAGTGAAAGGAACCATTTCTTGGTAACACCAGTTAGTGATTGTTAGAATAGTTGGTAAGGAGCTCATCGCTAACTCCTAAAGGTTTCATTACCCCTACATATATCTTCAGATAGGTCTTGGGATAAGTGGTTCCATCAAATCTTTCTAGCTTAGGCATTTTGAATTTAGGATGAAGCTTGGCATTATGGAATAAGGTTAAACTATCCATATTAATTAGGTCATCACAGTGCTTTAAGCATTTGATGGTTCTTTCTATGGTTTTAAGTTTCTCCATAAGCAATCTAGTGTCTAGATAAGAGAAAACTTCCTCACCTTGGTTTAGATATAGGTTGGTTTGGCTCAAATTTAGGCTAGGATTGGTCGAGTTCAAGATAAGGTTTGGGTTAGGATGGCTAAAGGTGGCCTAGTTAATCATAGCTTGAACTTCCTCAATGATGAATTGCCTTTGTTCCTCAAATTAGGCTTGTTAAGTAGCTAGGATAGCCTAGAAATGTTCTTCTTGCTTTTTAAGGACTCTGGTCACAAGTGTGGTCAAGGAAGCCATATCAAACGGATAGGCCATTAGTATCTTCAAACCAAAGCAATAAGGTAAGTGACGAGTATGGAATAGAAGAGGTGATAAAGGTACAGGCATACAAATCCTAAAAGAAAAGGCTTCCTTATTATGTGATAGGCCAACCATTTTTTAGGCTTAAAGCATGATGTGGTAGATGTTTTGGGCTTAGGGTAGTAGATTGAACCAAGTGTATTGGGTTTAAGGTAGTGTGTTAGGCCAAAGTTATTGGGCTCAAGGGTAATAGACTGGTTTTGAAAGGTGATGGTCACGGGTGTTGGGCTTAAGGATATTATGTTGGGTCAAACGTATTAAGCTTAGGGTAGTGTGTTAGGCTAAAGGTATTAGGCTTAGGGTAGTGTCTTGATGATTTGGGGTATAGGCTATAGGCATCTGTCAATCTGGGGGTAATGGATTGGTTTTGAAGGTAATGGGCCAAGGATGTTGGGCGACGGTGTCTTGTGGCTAGGTTGGTAAGGTATGGGTAAGAGGAGGGTAGAGATGTTTTTAGGTTACAATTAAGGGTGAAGACATTTTGGGTAAGGTTAAGGTAACAGTGTTTAAGGTTAGAGGTGTTTCAGGCTAAGGCTAGGGAAATGAGATTTTAGGTGTAGATCTAAGGTATTAGTGTTTAGGTTAAAGGCTAAGGTAATGGGGTAAGGTTTTAGGGTTAAGGTATTGGTGTTGAGGTTAAAGGCTAAAGTAAAAGGGTAAGGTTTAAGGTTTGGGTGTTAGCATTTAGGTTAAAGACTAAGGTAAAGGAGTAAAGTTTAGGGTTAGGGTATTGGTGTTTAGGTTAAAGGCTAAGGTAAAGGGGTAAGGTTTAGGGTTAAGGTATTAGTGTTTAGGTTAAAAGTTAAGGTAAAGGGGTAAGGTTTAGGGTGATGACTTAAGGTTTATGGGGCAAAGGTGAATGGGATAGAGGTGAGAGTGTTTAAAGTTTAGAAGCGAAGGTGTTAGGATAAAAGTGAGTATATGACCCTTCTTCAATTCAAGGTATAACCTAGGCTTAAGATGAATGCATGTTTTGTTATACAATATGGATGATGAGATGCATGAGGAAAAGATTTCATGAAAATGCAAAGATGCAAGGTTTTAATTATGGTACATACAGCCTAAGGCTAGGATCTAAGTTCATCATATGAAAAGGTAAGGGTGGCTTGATTTGGGTACCCGTCACACTAGAGCAGCGATATACCTAACCACATGCGAGTCAAAGAGCCTTGTATGGGTCCAACAATATATGCATACTCGTTACACCTTTGAAAGGATCAAAGGATTCATTGTGGGGTGGATGATTTCACTATCAGCAAAATAGACTCAAGGAGGGTTTCCCACTCGATGCTACTCACTATCCATTATTTTCCTAAAACTAGGTTGAATAGCAAAGAACCTATGCAAGTGATGCATGCAAGGTCACAATCATATTAAAAGGCCAAACTCTTTTTAAACCAATTAGTAGTCCACTTATTTTTTTCTTTTATTAAAAGAAAGTTACTCCCCAGTGGAGTCGCCAGCTGTGAGACCTTACTCAAGCACTAGTCTGATCCACTAAAGGGAATTGAAATACTCATTTAGGAAAGAACTCACAAAGAAGCCCTCAAGCTTATTTTGAAAATAATTTTAGAGTCGCCACCTTAATTTATTTTTATTTGGGAAAATATAAGGAAAAAATCCATTTGACTCCATCATTACCCAAAGGAAAAAGACCACTAGCCTCGAGACTAAAGAGGATTCGGGGACTAGGTTTTCGGTTTAATTTAACAAAATAAGTATGACCAAGTAATATAAAAGTGACTTAAAATATATCTCATGAACAATTAAAATCCATGAATAATTTATAATATGCATGATCATTCAATCTATAAAGTTTATACATAATTAGAATTCAAAATAAAAGAGAGTCAATATTACAATGAAATCCAAAGTTAAGGAATACCTCCTCTAGCCCTTATGGGTTCCAGGGAAGTCACACATTCCCCAAACTAAGCCTAATAACAAAATACAAAAAGCAAAATAATAGTAAGTGAAGAAAGTGATAAAGGAGAAAGTTGATCAATTTTAATTGGATTTGATGCCTGAACCAAGCATGCCTACGTATCCCTTTGAATGGGAGTGAAAATTCATGCAGTTCTCCCATCTTACGAAGGGGTTAGTTTAGCTTAGCCACTTTATCATGTTTTGATTGATTGATTAAAAGAGGGTAGAGTTAATTAATTAATTTAATTAATCATTGAATTGATTAGCTAACAACCTAGATGAATCAATTTAATTAACTAACTAAAAAAGACAATGAAATTAAGGGAAAGGAAGCTGGCTTTAGACGGTAGGCAGCAGCTAGCTTCAGATGGCAGGTTGCAGCTAGCTTTGGATGGGCGACGGATAGCCTCAGATGGCAGGTGGTGGCTAGCCTTAGGCGGTAGGCACTAGCCTTAGGCAAAAGACTTACCTCAAACAGGCGGGTGAAAAGCCTTAAACTAGTCGGCTAGGAATCAAGGAGAAACCCCCCAACTCGCTTTGTAAAGCAAGGAGCAAATGCAAAGCATTTTGCTTGAAATTATTACTTTTCAGCTCTAGGAATTGGTGTTTTGATGTGTGGGGAGGCCCTCTATATATAAGAGGAAGTTTGGAGCATAGAAAACACAAAATTCCAATGTGAGATTGCAAAAAATTTAATTATCATCAGAGTTGCCATAGAGGCCTTTGCGACACTACAGAGATCTTTTCGGCAGTGCTGCAGAGACCTTTGCAATTTCGCAGAGGGCTTTGCGGCAATGTCGCAGATCTCTGCGGCAATAGGCCTCGCTTTTGCCCATTTTGCCTATTTTTATTAGTTCTTACTCGTTTCCCCTCCATTTTTCACGATTCCAGTACGTTGTACTCGTTACTCAGTCCTAGATGATTTAAAAGGGTTTAAATGCTAAACAGAAATATTTGGTTTTTTTTTTCATTTTGAGAGTTTTTGATTTCTGAAGGTTTGTTTACCGAGCCCAAGTGCTTCTAAGGTTCAAATGCATACTAGAAGGTGTAAAATTAAGGATTTACAAGACCCTAAGAAAAAGGACATTCATTTTGCATGGGAGATCACATCTTCTTGAAGGTCTTCCCAATGAAAAGTGTCATGAGATTTGGTAAGGGAGAAAAGTTATCACCTCACTTCATTAGACCTTTCAAAATCTTGGATAAGGTTGGGGAAGTGTCTTATAAACTTACCCTACCCCCAGCTGTAGCACATGTGCGCTCGGTATTTCATACCTCAATGTTAAGGAAATAGTATCGGATCCATTCCACATTTTGTCACCTCCCGACATCGCAATAGATGAGCAACTGTCCTATGAGGAATTACCAATAGCCATAGTGGATAGACAAGTGAAAATACTAAGGAACAAAGAGATACCTATGATCAAGGTTCAATAGCGAGATCATAGAGTAGACGAGTGTACATGGGAAGTCGAGGAGGAGATGCAGCAGAAGCATCCTCAGCTTTTTGAGAGCATATAAGTAAGTATCTAAATTTGAGAATGAATTTCTTTTAAGGGGGGAAATGTAATAACCCACATCTACCTTAGGAATTTTGTGACAACTTACTTGAATTTAGAGCTATTATGGCAAAATATATGCTTTTAAGAAAATTAATGTGTTATGCAATTGATGAGTATGTGGCATGTTAGATTAGTTTTAATATGCATAATATGAATTATTATAATGAAATATGTGATTTATATGAAGTGTATATACATGAAATAATTTATTGCACATAAACTGAATTTTCATGCATAAAGCGATTTTTAAACATAAAATAATTTTTATAAGCATTTTTAAAATATTTTTAAATAAATATTTTGGGGGAATTTTCAATGAAAAAAATAAAAAAAAAAATTATTTTCAATTACCTAACCTAGCTCATTAATGACAAACTTGTAATTTTGCCAAAACCCTAAATATATAAGCTAAAATTCAGCTAGCCCTTGTGTGACAGCTACCATTCTATTATTCTTCAAAATTTTTATAGAAAAATTATCTCAAAAATATTCTCTCAACTGAAATTCACAAGGTGCCTTCAAACCTTGTGATTTTGTGATTGTTTTTGTAAGTTTTTCATTCCGTTCAATCTATTATTTGATTTTTACGAAACTAACCATGAGAAATCTATTTGGGGCTATATATTTACTATTTTATTTATGTATAATTTATGCTAGATGAATTATTTGAAGGAGAAACCGATTTTCAACCAAAAACACAACCCTTTCTTTGTGAATCCTCCAAAGGTGATCCCTAAAGCTCAAAATTGGAATTTTCATGCAATTATTCAAGGGGTGGCTGCCAATTTATGCATGGATGTGTTCTAAATTGATTTTTGTTGTATTTAGATGAAAAATATCAATTTAAATTATATTTTTGTATATTACTATAACGTTTAGAAAGTACGGAAAGCAAAAGAATTTATGGTTTTCACCCTAAAACCTAAAATTGAAAAATTTTCATGCAAATAATATGCAAGGGTTCCAATTCCTATGTGTTAGTGTTCTAAAATTATTTTTTTTCATGTTTACATGAAAAATATTGGTTTAAATAATGTATTTGCATATTATTGTAATGAATGGAAAGCGCGAAAAGTAAGAAAAATCCATGTTTTGCCTTGATAGCATATATTCGGCCTACATAGGGATTTTAATCCCAAAATCTATAATTTTTATATGACATGTTTAAATGATTTTTGACATGTATATATGAATGATAATTGATTTAGTTGCATGTTGGTTGTAGAGATAACTCTAGATAAAGTTTAGGAAGGTTTAACCTACCTAGGGTTTACTAACCCTATTACTATGTTATGATTAATATGTGTATATGATTAAGTGACAAGTGAAATAGGCCTTATGATGTGTTAATAGTGAATTAATGATCTTAAATTGACTATGATTTGGATGGTATGATTTATTTAAAAGAGATAAGCATGACTCTTGAAGGTTACTTCTTAAGTTGATATATATGTAAAGTGTTAAGTGTACTAAGTTGAATGTTAAATGGACTTAATATTAAGATCACAATATATTGTGTTTGACTTTAGAAAATTCATAGTATGAGTTATAATGTGATTTCATATGAGATTATCAAGGCTAAGTGTGCAAGACTTTAAAAGCCAAAATATTATGTGCAAGTGATGAGTGCACTTCGAAGTGCAACTCCAAGTATATACGAATATTTTATGTGCATAGGGTAGTTATGGGATAGGATAGCATGATGATTAAGTAAAATGCTAAGTATTGAATTGTAATATATGATAGAGCTTAAGGATTATTAAAACTTCAAAGGCTACAAGTACTAGGAGCAAAGGAACCATAATGTCACGCCCCGATCCCGAGGGCACGTGACCGGCACTAGGACACGGGACATGCACGTGGCTACCAGTGCCCATAGTAAGCCTAACCCATACCACAAGACAAAAAGCCCACATCACACAACTGAAAAGCCCAACTGGGAAGGGCTATGGGCCCAAACAAGGTAAGCAGAACCAAATGAAATCACAACGTAACGCAATATCAAATTGGCCCAACATCACTTATTCCATAATTGCCAGAAAATCATAAATTACAGAAAGGTTCTGCTTAACCCCAAAGATTACATAACTGAAATAATACATAAAGCTCAATTACAAAGTGTAACATTGTGGAGTTCTAGAGTTACAGTTACAAATATACTTCTATTATATACATTCTTAATATCTCATTAATACAAATCACTGCCGAAGGGAAATTGGCAGTCTACTCAATTACAATTCCTTCCCAACTCATTCCCTGACCTGAAAGCAACAAGATGAACAGGAATGAGCGTTCGACTCAGTGAATGATACCAGCTAATATATTAAACTGGTATCCAACAGATAGAATCTAATGCACATGATATGCACCATGTCATAAAGACAGACAAATCATCCAATCAAGCAAGGATGGGGTATGGTCCACAGTACCACACTAATACTCAGTACTCAATATGGGGAGTCGATCCCCCTACTCTGGCTCTCTGAATCCAATTAATCTGTCTCTTATATCCAAGGGGCCTAGCCATCACTGGTCTGTACCACGCAGCCCTGACCCGATGACAGCAGCCCTGGCGATGAGCAGGCCCAACCGGCATCCATCAGTCATAGCTCATCTTCTGAATCTCATCATAATCCATAACAATCCCATAATCCTAGGTGGTACTGTATCCTCCCGACCTCCATCCATCAAACACAACCATAACATGGCACAGAATATAGAATATCAATTCATCACTCACAGTCAAATGTCACATGCTTATAGATGCAATAGTAGTGCATAATATACGTATATATATACACACAGCAATGCATATGAAATGGAAATAGGATAATATATCAGTGAGTATCACTCACCTAACTGTCGACGCTTCCGACCGGCTTCCCTCATAAGAGTAGCCTTGGAACCAGGAAGACGCCAGACACCGACACCTCGCAACAGAGAACATGAAGATGATAAGAATTACACTCAACCCTATAACCGACTCGATAACCTAACAAATACTCTAAAAACTAATAAACATAGATTAACTCATATACCAATAGAAATACAAGAGTTTCGGGTTAACCTTCACAATTTTCGAACATACAGACGTCGAGGATCGTGCCAGAACGTCGAAACAAAACCTCAGGACCTCTTCACGCTCTGGCACCACGCGCCACCGCCGGTGGTGGCGGATCAAGGGAAAGCCCACACCAGCAGATTCATCTCAACCCCAAGGGCACAAAAACAGTCACCACTCGCCGGCACTCGCCCTCCAACCACCGAAAAACACCTCTAAAGTCACGGTTTGGTATTTTCCAATCTCCTCCTCCGGTGGTCCTCAGGGGGTAAGGCAGGTACCAAAATGAAGCTCTCATCTCCAGGAGTAAAACGGCACTAAGATCGCCGGATTACGCTGCTGGAATCGGCTGAAAAATGGAGTTGAAGTTGCGATGGCCGGCAATCCTTCTCTCCTCGCGTACGCCGCCGTGCCGCCGCCGATCATCGCGCTGCCACCTCCCTCGAGGTCGCCGGTCCTCCCTCTACCCAGCGGTGGTGGCGGTGCTTGCCACTGCCCGCCGGAACACCTCCAGCACCGACTCTCTCTCTCTCGGCCTCTCCCTTTCTCTCTCCTCTCTCCTGCTTCTGTTCTATTCTTTTCTTCCCAAAACTCACCGTATTGCTCTTTCCAACCAATCAACTCTCTTCTTCTTTTCCTTTTAATTTACTTAACCCACAGTTTTGATATATATATATATACACTAAACCATATACTGTATACATATATAATACCATATACATACCCTATATATATATAATAATAATAATAATAATAATAATAATAATAATAGTAATAATAATAATAATAATAATAATAATAATAATAATAATAATACCACCAATAATCATAATAATGAAAATGATAGTAATAATAATAATAATTAGCAATAATTCATAATTTACATATTAATAATAATTTACAACATATACTCATGAATATATATATCAATAACATTATTAACGATAATTATAGTAATTATATCGGAAATCCAAACTTTCGATAAAATACTATAATCACTTATGATATAATTAATACCCTTATTAATACTCAAATATCAAAATATAATCTGAAATACAATTCTTCAAAAAATCTACATTAACATAATCATAATAATATAATATTGTAATATTATATCAAAATTGCTATTAATAATACATATTCAAATAATATGAATATTTATAATTTAATAAAATATAATTCAAATTCTTACTTTAACAAGGAAAATAATAAAATAATATATTTCCGTACGAAAATAGAATTTTATAAAATAATTGAAAATTCGGGGTATTTCAATCTTCCCTCCTTCAGAAAATTCGTCCTCGAATTTTCAAACATAGCAGTTTACAACTAAACTTCTCCACCACACTTCCACTGCGCACTCTGATACACAGCCAAACCCAGGAAAGGTAGCAAAACAAAACAAGTTCAGCAAGACATAAAATTATATACTTAAACCTCCAATAACATCCTTCTAATACCAATATCCAATCTATTTTCTTAAACCTTACAGCAATTAACTAATTATTCCATATTTCTATACCTTTGATTTAATCACAACTCACACTAACACAACCCTTGATTTCCCATCAATCAATCATAACCTCAAACATATCTTATCTTTAAGCACTTATTAATACTAAAGCTAATATGAATGTCTAACTTCTTACTTCCATGTATTATTCATTACATCAACCAGATAAAATTCCAACAAATAATTCTAAGCTAATAAGACTCTTAATATTTCTTAATGCATTTCCAGACGAATAATTATTACTTAATCTCTAATAACCTCGATAAATATTCTTATGTTTGATATCTCATCAAACTTGTAATTTCCATTAAATTTAATTGTGAGAATAACTCCCATGGTAACTTCTTTAATCCTTTCATCAAGTAAAACATATCAATACTTAATAATTTGCTTTCCACTCTACTTGCTTTAACTAATTTCCTCAATATATCACCTTTGTCAAGGGTTTCTTCCCTCCATAACAGTCAAAATGGTACCTATAAGCATATATGCATACTTACTAATAAATATACAAAACCAATAATTATTCCATTCATTTCAACATCTCTTAAATTAACAGAGTCATCAAGAAATTCTATTAGCTCTAAGCATATTTTACACCATAAGTAATATATTAACCAGTAATTCACAATTTATTCAAGACTTATTCTCTTGTTGTAAAATACTTTAACATCCACACTTAAACAGTTATTGTCTCCCAACCATACACATTTAACCATAACATTATCTTATTTCAAAATTTCCATCAACATCTTATGATCTTTCATATTCCTAATCTTTCTATTTATCCACATAAAATCAATAAATTCAGTACTCTTATAGACACTTAATAAAAATCTCCATACAGGATATATATCTGTCTTAATCTATGCCATTCCATTTTGATCTCAACTTAACCTATACACCTCATGAGTATGCTCAATAATAACTCTACTAGATGATATAATAAAATTCCTTTCCTTAATAAACTCAGTACTTAATCCTTAATCCTTTCCACAATATAACATAGAATCTGATACCTCAAAATATTATCTTATTCCGAGAACTTCAATCCACTGTAGGTATATCCAAATTTATTTAAATGTGCAAAACTATTTAAAATCATTCGTAAAAATTAAAACATTTTCACTTTTATTTTAGAGCTCAAGGTACTGTGTCCAGGGATGCTACACAATATGCAACCTTAATGCAATGATCCACGAAGGAGATGATGAATGAATAATGACTTAGAACTTTATGATGCCTGACTCAATGAATGCAGACAGACATATACACTGGACACGAGTACAGAGTTCTAAAATAATAAATTCTCAAAACAAGTATTAAAATCATACTTTAAAATCAATTATCATCTTTAAATTCATTTAAAACATTTCATTCCCAAATCATTTACAATTTTGAATAAAATCATTTTATACCCTTCTGGATTAAGTTCTTGGAGATCCTCGAATTCCCAAATCATACAGACTTAATATTCTATCCCTTATAAGATTCCAAATCATACCCTCTAATCATATTCTACTCACCCAAGAACCTTTATCTCCACAACATTCAACTAACATCATGAGGTTAAGAAAATCATAAAATTCATCATAACACCACGTTATCGCTGAATTGGAAGCAAAGGAAACTCAAGACGACAATTGGGAATTTTTATACTCCGCATGTTACAGAAATAAGGACCCACAATACTGAAAATATAAAAGGCCACAAAATCTTTGCTCTGATACCACTTTGTCACGCCCTGATCCTGAGGGCACGTGACCGGCACTAGGACACGGGACATGCACGTGGCTACCAGTGCCCATAGTAAGCCTAACCCATACCACAAGATAAAAAGCCCACATCACACAACTGAAAAGCCCAACTGGGAAGGGCTATAGGCCCAAACAAGGTAAGCAGAACCAAATGAAATCACAACGTAACGCAATATCAAATTGGCCCAACATCACTTATTCCATAATTGCCAGAAAATCATAAATTACAGAAAGGTTCTGCTTAACCCCAAAGATTACATAACTGAAATAATACATAAAGCTCAATTACAAAGTGTAACATTGCGGAGTTCTAGAGTTACAGTTACAAATATACTTCTATTATATACATTCTTAATATCTCATTAATACAAATCACTGCCGAAGGGAAATTGGCAGTCTACTCAATTACAATTCCTTCCCAGCTCATTCCCTGACCTAAAAGCAACAAGATGAACAGGAATGAGCGTTCAACTCAGTGAATGATACCAGCTAATATATTAAACTGGTATCCAACAGATAGAATCTAATGCACATGATATGCACCATGTCATAAAGACAGACAAATCATCCAATCAAGCAAGGATGGGGTATGGTCCACAGTACCACACTAATACTCAGTACTCAATATGGGGAGCCGATCCCCCTACTCTGGCTCTCTGAATCCAATTAATCTGTCTCTTATATCCAAGGAGCCCGACCGTCACTGGTCTGTACCACGCAACCCTGACCCGATGACAGCAGCCCTGGCGATGAACAGGCCCGACCGGCATCCATCAGTCATAACTCATCTTCTGAATCTCATCATAATCCATAACAATCCCATAATCCTAGGTGGTACTGTATCCTCCCGACCTTCATCCATCAAACACAACCATAACATGGCACATAATACAGAATATCAATTCATCACTCACAGTCAAATGTCACATGCTTATAGATGCAATAGTAGTGCATAATATACGTATATATATACACATAGCAATGCATATGAAATGGAAATAGGATAATATATCAGTGAGTTTCACTCACCTAACTGTCAACGCTTCCAACCGGCTTCCCTCAGAAGAGTAGCCTTGGAACCAGGAAGACGCCAGACATCGACACCTCGCAACAGAGAACATGAACATGATAAGAATTACACTCAACCCCATAACCGACTCGATAACCTAACAAATACTCTAAAAACCACTAAACATAGATTAACTCATATACCAATAGAAATACAAGGGTTTCGGGTTAACCTTCACAATTTTTGAACATACAGACGTCGAGGATCATGCCAGAACGTCGAAATAGAACCTTAGGACCTCTCCACGTGCCGGCACCACGCGCTGCTGTCGGCCGGCCACGCGACACCTCTGGTGGTGGCGGATCAGGGGAAAGCCCACACCAGCAGATTCATCTCAACCCCAGGGGCACAAAAACAGTCACCACTCGCCGGCACTCGCCCTCCAGCCACCGGAAAACACCTCCAAAGTCACGGTTTGGTATTTTTCGATCTCCTCCTCCGGTGGTCCTCAAGGGGCAAGGCAGGTACCAAAATGAAGCTCTCATCTCCAAGAGTAAAACGGCACCAAGATCGCCGGATGACGCTGCCAGAATCGGCCGAAAAATGGAGTTGATGTTGAGGTGGCTGGCGATCCTTCTCTCCTCGCGTACGCCACCGTGCCGCCACCGATCGTCGCGCTGCCACCTCCCTCGAGGTCGCCGGTCCTCCCTCTACCTAGCGGTGGTGGCGGTGCTTACCACCGCCCGCTGGAACACCTCCAGTACCGACTCTCTCTCTCTCGGCCTCTCCCTTTCTCTCTCCTCTCTCCTGCTTCTGTTCTGTTCTTTTCTTCCCAAAACTCACTGTATTGCTCTTTCCAACCAATCAACTCTCTTCTTCTTTTCCTTTTAATTTACTTAACCCACAGTTTTGATATATATATATATACACTAAACCATATATTGTATACATATATAATACCATATACATACCCTATATATATATAATAATAATAATAATAATAATAATAATAATAATAATAATAATAATAATAATAATAATAATAATAATACCACCAATAATCATAATAATAAAAATGATAGTAATAATAATAATAATTAGCAATAATTCATAATTTACATATTAATAATAATTTACAACATATACTCATGAATATATATATCAATAACATTATTAACGATAATTATAGTAATTATATCGGAAATCCAAACTTTCGATAAAATACTATAATCACTTATGATATAATTAATACCCTTATTAATACTCAAATATCAAAATATAATCCGAAATACAATTCTTCAAAAAATCTACATTAACATAATCATAATAATATAATATTGTAATATTATATCAAAATTACTATTAATAATACATATTCAAATAATATGAATATTTATAATTTAATAAATTATAATTGAAATTCTTACTTTAACAAGAAAAATAATAAAATAATATATTTCCGTACGAAAATAGAATTTTATAAAATAATTGAAAATTCGGGGTATTTCACATAAGGTGAGTAAACATTATGTTATTGTTACAAGTACAAGCTATCATGATATGTGAATCTTTCAAATTCTTGAAACCTAAGTTCTTTTCTATTTTCAATTACAACTATATGATTTCTTTATTAAGATTGGGTTGCCAAAGGACAGTTGGTCCAAAATCATTTTTGATTATTCAATGATAATAAAGACCCTTTGTGATTGTTTCCCTAACTTATATTCTTTCTGGAACCACATTGTTATTTATCTTTTGTTCCATGAGCTAAACATCTATTGTTATTGTATTACATATGATTGCATTCTTCAATGATATTATTATAAGTGATTGCCATTAGCTCTAGCTATGGATTTTATGAAGCCTTTATGCATAAATTCTCGTGTCGATGTGGGTAATCATTAGTACTTGTGCACATGGTCTTAACTCAATGGATAGGGGTAGTGTATCCACCTCAGCTAGAAGGGGCAGTTCTAGCCATAAAGCCTAATAAGTTTCATAACTCTTTATAAGTTATAAGTTAGGAGTTGGAATTTGGTATGATGCCACCTCTCCCTTGAGTGAATGAGCTAATAAGTTGTCAACTCTATAAGTTATAAGTTTATAAGTTGATTTTTGCTAACCTTGCTAAATTTCAAACTATGAATTTATGAATTATGAACCCTTAAAGGGATATATGTTATTGTTCAAGTTGTATTGTTTACTCATTAAGATCATCTATCTCACCCCTTTTTCCTTGTGTGGTTCTAAGTGAGCAATTTCAGGAGGCAAGGTGTTAGCTCAAGCAACCTACATCATTTGGGAGATTTCCTTGTTTGAGTCTTTCATTATTCTACTCTTAGTTGCTCTGAGAGTATTATTTTGGAAAATTATGTTTGATGATTTATTTTGGTGTCTTTAAAATGTTTTTTTATTTTGGGACTGTGTTTAAAGGATATTTTAACTATACTTCAGCAACTTAAAATTTTTCTTATAAATGGTTCAATTAAGTTAATGCATAAGGTTTGGTACAATCCTAAGCAAAGTTGTTATATGCTTGAGTGGGTTCTATGGATTTGGGTGACCTTATATCTCCCCATGTTCTAGGACTATCATATCTCTAAAATTAGGATGTGACACCCATTATATATATAAGAAAATTTATGTTATGAACATCATTTTGCCTATCTCTACACCAAAGTCTCACAATAAGAAAAGAAATTCTCTCTACACTATTTGTAATAAGAACTTACCAAACTAAAATCCCCCAAGGTGAGAAATTATGTTCATATTTTCTTTTAGATGTTCTAAGTATAATTTTAGTATTTAAGTTGCAAAAATTTCTCCTACACCATATGTCACATCCCTTTTTCATAGACATGATAGTCCTAGAACATAGGAAGGCATAAGGTCACCCACACCCATAGAACCCACTTCTACATATACAAATACTACCTAGGATCGTACCAAAACCTCATACATTACCTTAAAAACCTTTTATAAAGGAAAAACCTTAAGTTGTGGAAGATAAAAATATATTTTAATATAGTTCATAATAAAATAATAATAAGACTCCAAGTAAATTCTCCAACATAATATTCTAAAATAAAGATCCCATAATAATTCATGGAGCATCTATCGACTCATCATAGCATGGTATTATTAAAGACTTGGACAATGAATTCCCCAAGCAAAGTAGAATGCTTGAGCCATCACCTTGCCTCCTCATACTGCTTACCTGGAACCACACAAAGGAAAAATAGGTGAGATAGATGATCTCAATGAGTAAAAAATATGGCATATATGATAACACATATCACTTTTTAAAAGGGAAACCCATAGCTTATAACACATAGTTCATGTTTTACAATTCATGAATAAAAGGTTGCAACTTAGTAAGGTTTGCATAAATCACACATATAACACATAACATATAAAGTTAAGGCTGTTGCCATGATCACTCAAACATATAGAGGAGAGGTGGCATTAAACCATATTCCAACTCCTATCACATAGAAAGGCATGAAGCTAATTAGGCTCCACGGCTAGAACTGCCTCTTCCAAATGAGGTGGATACACAACCCTCATCCATTAGGTTAAGATCATGTGCATAGGTTTCGATGATTACCCACATTGGCACGAGGACTTCTGCATAAAGGGTTAAAGGTACCACAGCTAGAGCTAATGGTAATCACATATAACAATAACATTTAAGGCAACAATAACATGTATCACAATAGTAATAGCAATTTAACTTTTTGAACAAAAGATACAAGAATAGTGTATTTCCATAAAGAATATAAGTTAGGGCAATAATCACAAGGTATTATCATTGGATAAACAAATATGGTTTTTGAACCAATTGTCCTTTGGCAACCCAAGCATAACAAAGAAATGATAGAGTTTCATTTTAGAGTAGAAAGAACTTGGATTTCAAGAATGTCAAAGGTACATATATCATGATGGGTTGTACTGTAACAATATCATAATGATTACTCACCTTCTAGTTCCCTCGCTCCTGGTACACATAGCCTTTTAAACCTCTAAAACTCCATAAGCTCTAACATAATATTTAATTTAATACTTAGTATTTATTTAATCATGATGCTATCATATCCCATAACTACCCTATGCACATATAACATTCACATACACTTAGAGTTGCACTTGATCACTTGCACATAATATGTTGACTTTAAAAGTCTTGTACACTTAGCCTTTATAAGCCTATATGAAAATACATTATAATTCATGTCAATACCTTTCTAAGGTCAACACAATATCATTATCTTAATATCAATTCACTTTAACAATCATCTTAGTACACTTAACACTTCCATATATGTCAACTTAACAAATAACCTTTTAAATGTCATGCTTATCTCTTATGACCAATTCATTCAATCAATCTCTTCATCAATTCAGGATCACTAATTCATTATCATATCATCATATAACCTACTTCCATATTACCTAATCACATTCACATATTAATCACAATGTAAGGTTAAGATACCTTAAGTATACTAAATTGTCTCTAGCCTTGTCTGGGGTCATTCCTTCAACTAACATGCAATTTAATCATTTATCATCCATTCATACATGTCAATAATCATCAAAATACATTATATAAAAATTATAGACATTGGAATAAAAATCCCATGGTAGGCCGAATACCCTATTAAGAGAAAAACTAAAATTTTCTTACTTTTCTTACTTTTCGTCATTACAGTAATATGTAAAAACATGGTTTGAACTAAGATTTTTTAGGTAAATGCAACAAAAATCATTTTAGAACATCAATCTATATGAATTGGCAATAATAGGTGTGACATATATATGAAAATTCTAATTTTAGGTTTTAGGATGCAAAACCATGAACCTTTCTTGTTTTTGTTATTTTCAGATCATTACAGTAATATATAAACTTGTATTTTAAACCTTTATTTTTCATTCAATAATATTAAATATCAGTTTAAAACATCCACATGTATGAATAGGCAGCCATAGATCATAATTATGCATGAAAATTCCAAGTTTGAAGGTTTAGGGTGAAAATCATGAGTTTTCGTACTTTCCGTGCTTTTCATTCAATACACTAATATATAAACACATGACTTAAATCATTATTTTTCATCCAAACAAAACAAATATCAATTTAAAACATCAATCACCATAATTTGGCAGGCATAGTGTTATCAAACTATAGAATTTTCTAACTTTCAAGTTCTAGGGTGAAAACCTTGAATTTCTTTATTTTTTGAATTTCTTTATTTTCTGAAAATTTTCAGTTAGTACAGTAATATGTAAGAATATGATTTAATCCAATATTTTTCATCAAAACACATAAAAAATTAGTTTAGAATCTAAATATGTAGTAGCTACCTCCCTTAATGAATTTATGTTTGAAAATTTTAATTTTTTAGTTGTAGGATTCACCTTCGACAAAATCGCGTAGGAAGGTTGATGTTTTCGGTAGAGAAATTAATTTTTCTTTCAAAAACTCACCCACACTGAATTAAATCTATAGAACTCATAATTTATTTCATAGAAATCAGTTAAGGAATTGAAAGAGGAGAAAAACTTATGATTACGATGAAGAAATTGCAAAGTTGAAAGGTGTTTTCTTAATTTCAGTAAAGAGAATTATTTTGAGAGAATTTTTCTATCAAAATACAGAAAAATAGAGTGGTGGCTGCTGGAAATATGGTTTTGGCCAAATTTTACATTAAATACTGGGGTTTGGAGTAAAATTTCCAAGTTTACCCTTAATGAGCTAGGTTAGGAGTGTTTTGGTGTAGTGAGTTTTTGGGTATTTCGGGCTTTTAATTAATTTTGGCGCTCATTATAGGCAATTAAAATAAAAATATTTTTCTTATTATTTTCATTAAAATTTTCCCCAAAATATTTATTTAAAAATATTTTAAAAGTACTCATAAAATTATTTTATGCTTAAAAATCGCCTTTTTGCATGAAAATTCATTTTATGCAAAATAAATTATTTTATGCTAATACACTTCATATAAATTATTTATTTTACAATAATAATTCATATTAGGCATATTAAAATTAATTTAACATGCCACATACTCATCAATCACATAAAATACAACTTCCCATTAAAGCACACACTTAGCTTTAATAATTCTAATTCAAGCAAATTGTCACAAAAACTCCTAGGGTAGGTGTGACTTGTTACACCATATATATGAAATTTGGCCATATAGCAGTGTTTATACAAGACATAGTTTTGATGTTCCTAGTTGAAATAAGGAGATTTGATTAGAAAATTAAAGGATTTATATGAAGATAGATAAGGAAGCATGAAAAATACCTAAGCATCACAAAAGGGGAATTCGACCAACATTAGGAAATGATCAAGGAAGTGTTCTAAATTCTAATTGAATACATCTATGGTTATTTTAGATGAAGAAAAATGATTTAGAAGTGCTAAAATGAATTTTGGGAACTTGATTCAAGACTTGGAAATCTTAGTGGCATAAACTTAGTTAAAAGAGGAATTTGGTGTTCTAATACTTGATTTTGATAATTGAATGGTCATTTATGTTTAATGTTATGTTAATACATTTCTACAACTAATTTGAAGATTTGATAAGGAATTATAAGTTTTGCCCAAATTTGACCTAAGTAAGACAAGTTGGGGTTCATTTGAATAAGAGTGAATTAAGTCAAAATAATTGGTGGGAATTGATTGCCTAGGTGTTAATTTGATGAATCTATAGTTAATTTGAGGTTTGAAAGGGAAATTGATAGGTTCTCCAAATTCTAGGATTTATGGAACAATTTGGGAATTTTGAGAAATCATGAAATTGAATGAGAAATTTAGCTTGGAAATGATTAGAAATAAGAATAAGTATATATATGACACTATTGATACATCTCTATTGTAAGTTGAAGTAATAAAACAAGTATAAGACATAATTGGTAACACCATTAGTTACTAATTGATATATAATTGAAATATTATAGGTGTAGAACTTTAAGGCAAGGGCAAGGAAATTGCTCAAGACCGTGATGGACATTAAATTAATCAAGAACGAATAATCAATAAGAGCAAAGGAGTTTAAGGTGAGTACTTAATAATATGATGCAATTGTGCCATATTATTTACAAACCATTTTTTGACATACCATCCTTTGATACGTACCCTAAAGAGTCATTGAATATATGTTGCCCATGGATTGTTGAGCCTTTGAAATCAATATCTTTCTTATATGATAAGTTGAGCATGATGAGCCTCTTACATTAGTGCTATGTTGTGCCCAATGATGAGAATGATTGATATGCCAACTATTTTCCTTTGAATTCCCAATATAGACCTTGTATATGTCTTTCATTAATACCCATGATTAAGCAGAAATCCTTTCTGAAGTGAGGAAAGACATCAAACCTTATGCACTTTGTATAAGCCTGCAGGTAGGGTGAGAGCACCCAACCTCTATTAAGGGGAATGCCTAACTACAAGACCTGGTTAGTTTTATGTAGTGTAATGCATGTGAGTGAACAAGGCTTAACCCACCACTCTTTAATATTTATGTGTGGGAAGCTTTCTGCTTCGAAGACATCATTATTTTTACTAAAATGCATTCTAAA
Source organism: Reutealis trisperma (assembly GCA_947687605.1). Lineage (NCBI taxonomy): Eukaryota > Viridiplantae > Streptophyta > Magnoliopsida > Malpighiales > Euphorbiaceae > Reutealis > Reutealis trisperma. The sequence goes on along the minus strand of CANTUT010000751.1, from coordinate 1,038,848 downwards.
GTTCAATATGACCAATTTTGATTAACATCACTCCATTGCTACCTTGAATTGATCCAAGTGATAAACCTTATATATTGCCTTCATGTTATGTTATATTATTATGTACTCACTAAGCTTGTCTCATTCCATGCTTGTTCAAAATTTTTTAGGTCAGGGTGATTCATTAGCAAGGTAAATTATGAGCTATGCTTCTCCACATAGGACTTGCTTTGCTAAAATGCTATGTTTTGTGTTTTGCTTGTGTCATCTCAAGGATAATCGATCCAGAGCTCTATGGTATCTGAAGGCTTAGTACTAAAATGTATTGTGTTTGGAAGTATTGTAAACAAATTATAATAGTTGTTATATATAGATATTTATGATAAGAATATATGGATAACATTTATTAACACTTAAGAATGGTATGCTAATCAAAGGTTATAAATTTGTATTAAAGTGCATTGACTATAAATGAATAGTTAAAGTAACAATGGAAATGATAAAGAGTGAATAAAGTTTTGATCTTGGGATAAGCTATAAAATGGAATGTATTAAATGATAATAAATTGGGTTTTACGAATTTAGGTGACTTTATGTCTCCTTAAGCTATAGGACCGTCATAACCTAGGAATTGGATTGTGAGATAAATGAATAATGTGTACAAGCATATAAAATGACAAAGTAAATGGTAAATGATGGTACGATAAAGTAACACAATTTTGATCTTGGGATGCATTCTAATAATGATAAAAGTAATGTAATAAGAAGTTAAATTGGTTCTAAGAGTCTAGGTAACCTTACATCTTCCTATGCCCTAAGAGTATTATGACTCAAAAATTAATTGGGTCATAACAAATATGGTATCAGAGCAAAATCTAGGCTAGTATTATATGATGTATAAGGATATGACATAAGTAATACCATAGAGCATAGGAAATCTTCTCGTCATTACACTTTATTGTTAAGTTAGTTCTGCATTGCTTATATATACTGATTCCTCCTATATAATTGTTCATCTATTTGCTTGATTGTGTTATGATTGAAATTTTCATGAAATATTATGATGTAGCATTATAAGATAGTATTAGAGTAATAGCTATAAATATATGAATAGTGATAAGTTAGTATATAAAGGAACACTATACGATAAAAGAAACACGAAAAAAAAAAGACTAGGGTGGGATGCCATCAAGATGGGTACTAGTTACATACTAAGATTGAAACATTGAATAATATTATAGATGTCATATGTATTTTAATTATCAAAAATATATAACCATAAATAAATATGTATGTCAAAAATCTAAAATGTGTTCTAAGTAATATCTATATGTATTATCGATATAAAGTAATAAATGTGGATATATATGTAAAAGTGTGTGGGTACATATAATTAAGTATGATTAGAAATAAGTTATATGAAAATGGAAGATGTAATGTTAAAGGGGAATAAGAATTGGGCATTGTTGATGAGTAGTATTTGAGGAATGAAGAGATAAATCATATTGATGGATTATTACATTCTAGTAATTGAAAATTTTATAATATTGATATATTAATGATACAAGTATATTTTATGATTTTGAAATAGTTAAAATTATACCTTGGAGTTATTAGGATGATGGTAAGATGATAAAGTAAATAATATGACTATTGGTTCAAAATATCAATTGAATATGAATCATAGAATAAAAATGTGTGTATAGTTACTAGTGAACTAATGTTTAATATGACTATTGGTTCAAAATATCAATTGAATATGAATCATAAAATAAAAATATGTGTATAGTTACTAGTGAACTGATGTTTAATGTATGAGAGAGGAATGGAGTAAAATATGATTGTGTAGATATTGTAATTATGGAATTATTCAATTGAGGATTAGGAAATTATTGATTTTATAAAAGTATTCATGGATAATTGATGAAATGAAAGTTATGATTCAATTATTAACCTTTGATGTTAGTGCTTATGACTATTTGAGCAAGATATGTCTATAATTATGGTTGATTTAGGATGACATTAGAGGTTGAAGGGATTATATTGAACTTATATTATTAAAGGATTATTATTTAGGAATGGAAATGTTATGTGATGGTATATGATTACTTGCATATATGCATAGTTATGAGAATTGAAAATAGTATGAATTAATAAGTCATAAGTGGAGAAATATATTGTCATGATCCAATTTCGAGACTATGATGTCCTAGAGTTTAGCGAGACATAAAGTTACTTAAACCCGTAGAATACCGTTGATCCAATTATCATTATATATATATATATATATATATATATATATATATATATATATATATATATATATATATATATATATATATATATATATATATATATATATATGTATGTATGTATATATATTCATATTCCATTGTGCAATCTTTCCTAAGATCGAAACCACAAACATTTTCTATCCTTTCCCATTATTACTTCATTCATTTATTATATCGATTAAATTCTACTGCCGTCTCATAATCATGAATAGAACCTCATTCATAAGTATTAACCAATGTTATCCATACATTCTTACTTACAAATATAAGCACTTATACATAACAAATATCATTAATTGTTTATATTAGTCTTCAACATAACATACTTTAACACTATGCCTTAGGATACCATGGAGCTCTAGATTGTTTGTCATCAAAATGACACAAGTAATGACAAAATAGTTCTTTAGCAAGTCCCAAGCGAAGAAGCATAACTTGGAGTTTATCTTGCTAGTGGATCACCTCAACCTAGAAAATTATAAACAACTACGAGATGAGTTAAGCTCAGTGCGTACAAAATAATATAATATAACATGCAAGTAATATAGGGTGTTATTTTTAGGGTTAATTCATGATAGCAAGGGAGTGATGTTAATCAAAATTGGCCATGATGAACTTTAGAATGCAATCTAGTAGAAATAATAATGTCTTGGAAGTGGAGAGCTTCCCACACATAAATATTAGAGTGGCGGTCTAAAGCTTGCTCACTCATATACATCACATTACACAAAATTGATAAGGTCTTATGGCTAGGTATTCCTCCTAACAGAGGTCGGGTACTCTCGCCGTACCCATGGGTTTATAATAAGTGCACAAGGTCTAATGTCTTTCCTCATATAAGAGAGGATTTCTACTTAGTCATAAGTATTCATGAAGGCATATTCAAATTCTATATCAAGTATTCAATGGCAATTAGTTGGCATATTAATCATTGGGCGCATAATGACATCAATGTAAGAGACTCATTATGTTCAAATTATCATATAAGAAGGATATTGAATTCAAAGGCTCACAATTCATGGGCAACACATATTCAATGTCCCTTTTTAGGCATGTATCAAAGGATGGCATTTCAATCAATAGTTGCAAGCAACATGGCACCATTACATTATTATTAAGTACTCACCTTAACTCATTTGCTCCTAATGATTATTTGTTCTTAGCTAGTTTAAAGTTCTACATGATCTTGAGCAATTTCTTTGCCTTTGCCTTAATGTTCTACACTTATCACATTTTAATTACATAACAATTAGTAACTAATAGTGTTACTAATCATATCTTTTACTTGTTCATTACTTTAATTTACAATAGAAATGTATTAATTGTATCATACACATACTTATTCTTATTTCTAATCATTTCCAAGCTAGATTTCTCATTCAATTTCATAATTTCAAAATCTAGGTCTCAAAATTTCAAATTGCTCCATAAACCTTAGAATTTGTGGCAAACTATCAATTGCACTTTCAAACCTCAAATTGACTAGAAATTCATTAAATTAACACCTAGGCAATCAATTCACACCAATGAATTTGAGCTAATTTACTTTTACTCACATGAACGCTAACTTGTTTCATTTATATCAAATTAGGGAAAACTACTAAATTCTCATCAATCATCAAATTAGTTATGGGAATATGAAATTAGCATAACATATAACATATATGATAACTTAACTATCAGTGCTTAATATTAGAACACTAAGTTCCTCTTTTAACTATGTTTAAGCCTCTAAGGTTTTCAAAGCTTGAATCATGTTCCCAAAATTCATTCTAATACTTATAAATCATTTTTCCTCATCTAAAATCATTCAAAATCATATCTTATATGGGATTACTCTAGGTTGGCCGAATTCTTCAATGGTATAAAAGAGGTTTTTAGATAATCAAACTACTTAAAATTAACCTTATAACCTAGTAAATAGTAGATGATTATAATTTTCTCACCTTGATTAGCTTTAATTTGCCAAAACTCTTGTTGCAAGTGGGGTAAAGAGAGTTATAGAGAGAAGTGTGGGACTTTGGTGTAGAGAGAGAAGCTAAATGCAATTTCCCAACATAATCTTGCTTATATATATATTGGGTTAAATGGTGAGGATTGAGTGAGTAGAATCCAATGGTTAGGATTTGATCTAAATGAAAGTCTAGGATTGTATCAAAGTGGATGGCTAGGATTATCTCTACAGTGGTGATGATCATCATATGGTATTGGAGTGCTCAAAGTGAACTTAGACTTATATGTTGGGAAAGTGAGAGTTTGATTTGGTTTAGGATTTTGACTTAGTCAATTTTTATGTCTAGTTATCAAATTCTCATGTCTCATTCTCTACAACATAATTTTTATGTCTAATTCTTTACAACATGTGTTTCATTATCATAGGCCCAATATTTTCAACTTATATCTCTTGATGTTCTATAGCTCTTGAGCCTTATGGGCCAACCTTCTTGTATTGGGCTTATGCTTTCTTATTTCAAGGCCTATTAACATATAAATAAATTTCCTTTTTTAAAATTTCTTTCTTTCCTTTCATCATAACTCTTAAATTTGTGTTCTTTAACTTACTTTATACATGTCACCAATTATCATAAGAACTCTATTCAATTCACTAAAGCATAATTAGTCATGATAAAATCATAAATTATGCAAGCATTTCAAATGGCATCACAACGCTCCTATCCGATCCCCTTTCATTCCCATATTAGGTGAACATCTAAAAATCTAGTCTTTTAACATGATTAATAACTAGAATAACTATGAAACACTTGGATATTACATTCTACCCTCCTAAAAAAGAATTTGTCCTTGAATTTTTAGAAGGGCTTACCTGTTACTAACACAAGAATTGTGGATACTTTTGGAGCATTTCATCTTCTTTTTCCCAAGTGCACTCTTCCACATCATGATTATGCCACTGAACTTTAATCATTGGTATCTCCTTATTTCTAAGCTTTTTCACTTATCGATCTAGTATAGCAGTCGAAACTTCTTCATAGGAAAGATCTTGATCAATTTTGATTAATTATGGTTGTAATACATGCAAAGGATTAGGAATATATTTCCTTAACATTGACACATGAAAAACTAGATGCACATGTTCCAAGGTAGTGCTAGTTAATACGAAACTTCTCCAACCTTGTTAAGAATTTCAAATGGTCCAATGTAATGTGGCAATAGTTTTCCTTTTTGGCCAAATCTCATTATTCCTTTCATGGGGGAGACTTTCAAAAAGACATGGTCTCCTATCATGAAATGGACATCCTTCCTCTTAAGATCGACATAACTCTTCTAGTGACTAAAAGTAGTCTTCAATCTTTCTTGAATAATCTTCACCTTTTTAATGGCTTCTTTAACCATATATGGAGCTTCAATATACTTTTCACCTACTTTGGTCCAGCAAATCAAAGATCGGCATTTTCTACCATATAATGCCTTGTACGGTGTAACTATTGTTATATGCAAATTCAATTACTGAAAGATGTTTATCCCAGTTTCCTCCGAAATCCATAGCACATATATGAATCATATCCTCTAATGTCTGTATTGTTCTCTCAGATTGCCCATCTGTTTGTGGATGAAAGGCTATGCTAAAATCAAGCTGCATACCCAAGGCTTCTTGAAATTTTTACTAGAACCTTCATGTGGATTGAGTCCCTCTATCCGAGATAATGGACAGTGGAACTCCATGTAGCCTTACAATCTCATTAACATATATCTGGGCATACTAGGCAACCAAATAAGTAGTCTTGACCTAAATAAAGTGTGCCGATTTCATCAATCAATTCACTATGACCCATATTGAGTTGAACCCTTTCGTCGACTTGGGTAGACCTACTACAAAATCCACAGTGATTCATTCCTATTTCCACTCTGGTAACTTTATCTCTTGAAGTAATCCAGATGGTCTTTGATGTTCAAATTTCACTTGCTGATAAGTGAGATATGAAGCCGTAAAATTCACCACATCTTTCTTCATTCTAGGCTACTAATAAGTACCCTTTACATCATGATACATTTTAATAGCACCTGGGTGCATACTATATGAGGTTTGATGTGCCTTTTCAAAATCCTTTCCCTTAACTCCTTTACATCAGGTACGCATAATTGATCTCCACACTTCAAAACACCTTCTTTTATGTGAAACTCCAAAGCTTGTCCTTTGTCCACATTCTCGAAGATTTTCATGAACTGAGGGTCTTGACTTTGTGAAATCTTTATCTCATCATAGAGTTTGGGCTTTACTTAGAAGTAAGCCAACAATACTTGTGACTCATCCACTTCCAATTATAAACCTTCATTAAACATCTCTTTGAACTCCTTTACTATTGGCCTTTTTTGCATTACGATATGTGAGAAGCTACACATTGACTTTTTGCTCAATGCATCTATTACAACATTAACCTTACCAGGATTGTAAAGTATTTGGCAATCATAATCCTTCAATAGTTCCACCCACCTTCTCTACCTCAAGTTTAAATCTCTTTGCTTTAAGATATATTGAAGACTTTTATAGTCTATATAGACCTCACTTTTTTCCCCTTATAAGTAATGTCTCCATATCTTTAAAGCAAACATAACTGCCACCATTTCTAGATCATGCGTAGGAGAGTTCATCTCATGTCACTTCCGTTGTCTAGATGCATAAGCAATAACTTTTCCATTCTGCATTAACATACATCATAACCCAATTTTAAAAGCATCACAATATATGACGAGACCTTCATTCCCATTAGGTAATGCCAATATAGGAGTTGTGATTAAGCAATCTTTAAGCTTCTAAAAAGCTCTCCTCACAAGTCTCATCCCACTTAAACTTGACTTGCTTCCTTGTAAGCCTTGTTAATGGTGCTGCTATTCTCAAAAAAACCTTTATAAAATGGTGATAGTAACCTGCCATACCTAAGAAACTCCTCACTTCCGTAACATTTATAGGTCAAGGCTAATTTCAACCACTTCTATTTTCTTAGGATCTACTTTGATTCCTTCTTTACTCACTATATGACTAAGGAAACAAACTTATTCCATCTAAAAATCACATTTAGACAATTTAGCGTACAGTGTATGTTCCCTCAGAGTTTGCAACACTATTCATAAGTGCTACTTATGTTCTTCCTTACTCCTCGAATAAACTAGAATATCATCAATAAATACAATCATAAATTTATCCAGAAATGGCTTAAACACTTAGTTCATCAAATCTATAAAAGCCACTGGTACGTTAATCAAACAAAATGGCAACACTGTAAACTCGTAATGCCCATATCTCATTCTATGTAGTCTTACAAATGTTCTCTCTTCGGATCTTAAGTTGGTGATAGCCCGATCATAAATCTATCTTAGAGGAATAACTATCTCCTTGTAACTAATAAATAAATCATCAATCCTTGGTAAAGGATACTTATTCTTCATAGTCACCTTATTTAACTATCTATAATTAATACATAGTCTTAAGGACCCATCTTTCTTCTCTACAAAGAAAACCAGAGCACCCCAAGGAGAACTACTTGGCTTAATAAAACCTTTATCAAGTAGGTCTTGTAATTGAACTTTCAATTCTTTTAACTTCGAAGGTGCTATCCGATAAGGTGGTATTAATATTGGCTGAGTTCCAAGTAAGAGTTCAATTGCAAACTTTATCTCCCTATCTGGTGGCATTCTTTGTAAATCCTCAAGAAACACATCAAGGAACTTATCTACTATAGGTATCTTTTTGATAGATTTATCTACTTTCTCAATATCTACTACATGTGCCAAATATGCCTGACAACCCTTCCTTAACAATTTTTTTGCCCTAATAGCTGAGATAAAGTTCATAGTAAAGCTACTCCTATCCCCTTGAAAAGTGAATTCAGATCCATTCTCCTCTTTGAAATTAATCCTTTTCTCCTTGCAATCTATATGAGCATTATGCATAGATAACCACTCCATTCCTAGTACAACATCAAATTCCAAGACTTCTAGTTCAATCAAATTTGTAGGAAATTTCCTATTTCTAATTTCTACCATGCAATTCTTATATACTTGTTTTACCTCAACAATTTGTTTTACCTCAACAATTTCTCCCAAAGGTGTGGTTATAATTAAAGATTCATTCATCACTTCTTTATTCTTATTTAATTTCTTAGCAAAACATGGTGAAATAAATGAATATGTTGCACTAGAATCAAACAAACATTGGGCATTAATAGACTGGGTAAGGATGGTACCTGTAACCACATTGTGGGATGTACATGTTTCTTATTGGTTAAGTGCATAGACTCTTCCTCTACCTTTATTCTCTATAGCTTGCACATTGCCTGAGGATTGTCTAGTACTAAAGCCTTGTCCTCCCGGTCCATTATTTTTTGCTCAATTCATTTGTATAGTGGGCTGTGAAGCCTCTATAATAGTCCTTGGGTTGACAGTTATCAAACAATCCTTGATAAAATTTCCTATTTGTCTGCAATGTAGACATGCTTCTATAGCTCTTCAACAGGCTCTATAATGCTGTCACCGACACATAGTATAGGTAGGTATAGGCTGACCTTATTGTCATGTTTGGTATGTGTTATTATTACCTGGGGTCAAGGCAACCAAGGCACTTCTAGCCCATACTTGACTTTGTCTTCCCATTCTCGACTGGTACGGAGTGGACATTGTGGAAGCACGTTTAGGGCCCTTACATTGGGTAGGACCTCCCCATTGCTAGCTACTTTGCCTTTTTCCTTTTCCCTTATGTTTCTGCTCCCTTTTAGCTCATTTGGCTCTTTTGGCCTTGTGCCATGCCTCTACAAGCTTAACTTTATCAATAAGTTTGTTCATAGTAGGGAAATTAGTGGTTACCAAAACATTATAAAGTGGAGTAACCAATCCTCTTCATAATCGGTCAACTTTACTTGCTTTAGTAGGTACTATATGAGAGGCATACTTGCTTAGACATTTAAATTTTCAAGCATACTCTGATAGTGACATTCTAGGGTTTTGCTTCAATTACTCAAATTGAAAGGCATGGTTTTGTCTTTTTCCTTCAGTTAAATACTCATCCATTAATCATTGCTTGAACTCGGCCCATGTAGGAGGGTTGTCTCCATACAATTGATCCTCAATCTCCCTTTGGAACCAATCCTATACATCTTTCTTGAGTTACAACCCTACTAATTCAATTAACTTTTTGTCAGAGCATGATAGTCTCTGAGCTATATTATTTAGTTCCTCTAGAAACTCTTTGGGATCCTCATCTTCTTCTCCCATAAACTCAGGGGGTTTCATCTTTTTAAAATCATTCACTGAAACTCCCTTTTTTGGTAACATTCTCTTTAGAACACAGCATGGTGCCCTTGGCGAGAGAGGGGGAATAAATTCAACTCTAGGGACAGATAGTGCTACAGGTGGTGGAGGCATTTCTTACCTTCATCTCAATTCTTCAAGTTGCCACCTTAGCTCTTGATTCTCTTGCATCAACACTCTATATCTCCTAGCAATTCCCGTTCTCTTGTATCAACTATACGTTGACTTGATTGAGATGATTCCCTATCATCATCCTTTACAGATGCAACATTTGATACCACATCTCAAGTGATGCGTTCGGCCTCTTGGGATCTTTGTCTCGCTTGCTCTATTCTATGAGGTAGCATCTAAGCCATAACATTAATAATACTTTCTCTTAGTTTATCTCATGTATATATCATTCACAGTCACACCAATCACTATTTATTATTTCCTTTCGTTTTATAACTTTAGTAGTTCATAACTTCTAACAATTTCATATAAACATATCATTCATCAATGTCACATATCATTTAACCCTTTGCTTACACATATCATAAACCAATTTATTATCTCTTAAATATCTTTCATAACACAATCAAGGAAGCACATATAATACTAGTATCCAATTTATATTCTCAATGATCCTATTATAAGAATATAAATGAGGAAATTCATAAAAATGTGTATGGCTATGCTAAGATTTAAACTTACACGGCTAGACCCATAGCTGGGGTTCTAGTCATGCCAAACCAGGGTGCTAAGAACCTAACTTCCCATGGGTGAAACCTCAGCCATGCCTCCACTCGTGGGAGGCTACTAGATGAATTTTCTAATTTGCCCTTATCACCTATGGTTGTCGGTCCTCTAATAAGGAAACTCCAATCTTTGTCTAAAATAATTCCCTTATCCACTTTAAATTGTGATTTGGTTTCTCTATAAAACTCAACCAACCTATATAAAGAAAAAAGTAATGCTTTGTTCAAAAAGATTCACTTCTTTATAACTCATTTAACAATAGTACATCATATGTATGCATATGGATTCATATACATCCCATCGGTTATCTTTCATATTAACCTACTAGTTACATATACATACATACTGACAGTTTTACCAAAACCTAACCAAAATTTATCTGTTCTTCTTCCTATTTTCTTAATTCCTTGAACCCCTCTCATTATTTTCAGCTTCACTTTCCCCAGGGCCCATATGTCTATGGCCCATCGATAGTAATGAAGGGGATAACATATGCCATCTAATAGGGCATCTTTCTTTGAAATGATCTAATATTCCACAAGCCACTCATAGATGCTGGGGAAATCCTGGTATAACATCACGGAGGGGTGGAATTGGCTCCATTTCCAAATTTTGATACATATGCCTAACTCGAGCTAACTCCCATTTCACATTTCTCATCATCCTTTTCAAGTTCAATACTTCCTCCCTTAGCATATATAGTTCCCTCATTCCTTCCTCATATTATGCTTTCATTCAAACTACCCAAACTGGGTCAAGATCCTCTTCTGAAACCATCTCTTTGAAATCAGGTAGACCGACTAAAGCGGCATATGATACTTCCCTTTCTCTAGTAGGGTTACAAATTTATGGCATTTACATCCATAATTAAGCAATATAACATAACAGTAACACAATAATACACACATATAGATCACAAAAATGAGAAAGTAGATTAAAATGTTTTGTTAACGTAGATCTAACTTAACAACACAATTCAATAACAAGAAGGATTTTTGTTCTCAATGGTTTAACCTTATAGTTCATATGGTTAAGCCTAAGTAAGACTTAAACCTTTGGCTCTGATACCAACTCTATCACGACCAATTTGTATATTGTGACTATCTTAGAGTTTAGGGAGACATAAGGTCATCTAAACCCATAGAACACCATTGATCCAATTATCATTCTATATATATATATTCTATTGTGCAATCTTTCCCAAGATCGAAACCACATACATTTTCTATCCTTTCCCATTATTACTTTAATCATTTATTCATATCCATTATATTCTAGTGCCATCTCATAATCATGAATAGAACCTTATTCATAAGTATTAATCAATGTTATCCATACATTGTTACTTACAAATATAAGCATTTATACATAACAAATATCATTAATTATTTACATTATTCTCCAACATAACATACTTTAACACTATGCCTTAAGATACTATGGAGCTCTAGATTGTTTGTCATTAAATGACACAAGCAAGATAAAACAGTACTTGTGCAAGGTAAACTTCGAGCTATGCTTCTTCACTTGGGACTTGCTAAAGTACTATTTTGTCTTGCTTGTGTCATTTTGATGACAAATAATCTAGAGCTCCATGGTATCTTAAGGCATAGTGTTAAAGTATATTATCTTAGAGAATAATGTAAATAATTAATGATATTGTTTATGTATAAGTGTTTATATTTGTAAGTAAGAATGTATGGATAACATTGGTTAATACTTATGAATGAGGTTCCATTCATGATTATGAGATGGCACTAGAATATAATGGATATGAATAAATGATTGAACTAATAATGGGAAAGGATAGAAAATGTATGTGGTTTCGATCTTGGGAAAGATTGTACAATGGAATATATATATAGAGTGATAATTGGATCAATGGTGTTCTACGGGTTTAGGTAACCTTTTGTCTCCCTAAAGTCTAGGACAATCACGGTCTAGAAATTGGGTCGTGACATATATATAGTATATGCAGTAGAAACAATAAGGAATAATTGGAGATGAGTATGTGCAATTGATATATAATTAAATTCGTTGGAGATATATGTATATGAGCATATGTAAATGAGTATACCATAAATACATGCGAGAATATTACAAGAATTTCTACATGAAAACATTATTTATGTTATTGACAAAGATTAAAGTGACTTAAGGATAAGATTATTTAATTTTGATTAGTCAATTAGAAACCACATCAACTAATTCTGATTAAAGTTACAAGAGTTTGTAGGTTATATAATTATTAAAAATAGACAAATAAGCTGCTACATATAATGTTTGAGAAAAATTCGAGGATGAATTTTTAATAAGTGGGGAAGAATGTACTATTCCAACTTCATATTAGTAACTATACTAAGTTTAGTTTACATGACATGTAAGAGTTATGTACTTTGATAAGTGCTAAAGGGCATGATTAATATTAGAGCAAAAGTGAGATGTTCCGAATGTACCCACAAATGTCCCAATGGAATCGGTTAAGTTTTATTAAAAATTCGAGGGCCAATTTTTTTAAAAGGGAGGTAGAATGTAATACCTATGATTTTTTTTTAACTCATTATGGTTAATAATGATGCCATAGAACTTGATTCTAATGGTATTTTGATAGTGAAATGTAAATTGTACTCAAAAGAACTTTATTGATGTTAATTGATTTATTTGCTTTATATGTCATTATTAAAGTGTATACATGTTCATTAGTGAATTGAATGGGGCTATTATGATAATGTGTAGGGTATATAGTAATATTAAAGAGAAGAAATCAGTATGCCAAAGTGAAAGAAAAGAAAAAAAAAAGGTAAAAGAAAATTTCTAAGTATGTTAATAGGCTTATGGGCATGTTAATGGGTCTTGGAACATCAAAGGCCCAAGCCCAATAGGTGGTGGCCGACCCATGGGCCAATAGGAAATAAACATCATAACTATTAAGTTAGAATAGTTGGCCCAAGGCAAGTAGAAATTGATATTGTAGAGATAGTCATGAAAACTAACCAAGTTAGCTATAAAAATTGACCAAGTAAAATTTTAAACAAGTTGAACTCTCATCCTCTCTACGTATGAATCTAAGTGCATTTTTATCATTCCCATACCAATATGATGAACATCACAATTGTAGGTGAAATCCTAGCCATTCAATGTGATTAAATTATAGCCATCATGTTTGACTTAGAAACCACCAGTTTTTACTAAGTCAATTCCTTAGTTAAATTAAAGTCTTCACTTTTCCTACATCAAGTCTACATTCATTTTTACTAAATACAGACCATTATTACATATGATGGTCATTACCTATCTAGATGAGATTCTAACTATCCAAATTGACTAAATCATGGCCACCCATCTTGATTAAATCTTACCCATTGAAAAAGTGTGATTAAATCACCACCATCCATTCTCTTCTACATATATATGGAAAAGATGCTCATTTCCCACCATTGTTGCAAAATTTACATCAAAAACACAACTCTTACCAAAGAAAAACCCCTCCATGTTGTCATCATCATAGAAACTCAAAATCAAAGCTTCCTAAGGTAAGAAATCATGCTCACCTTCTCTTTTCTTTGTTTTAACCATGACTTTGGTGTTATAGTTGCAAAAATTCTTCTTTTCTTCATCTATATGTATCAGCCAAAAGGAAGTAAAACTAGGAAATGTTTGTTTTATATATTAATTGATGAAATATGAGTTTTATACTTAAGAACTAAGGGATTAACGTGTGAAAATAAATAAGGAAAGCATGAAACTTATCTAAGTGTACCTAAAAGCGTGGTTTGACCCAAAATTTGAATTCTTGAAGGAAGTGTTCAAAATTTTATTTAATGGTAGCTAAAGTTATTTTGAGTGAAGAATAATGATTTGGAAGTGTCAAAATAAATTATAGATGTTTATTCCAAAACTTGAATTTTTGAAGGTATAACCTAGGTTAAAAGGGAAAGTTCAAGTTTTGTTGATTGTTTTTCAATTTTGATTGATGATATAGATCCCTTAACATGCTAGTTTTATAATTCAATGATCAATTTGAGAATTGGTTAAGAAATTATGGGTTTTCTCCAAATTTTTCCTAAGTTGGAAAATTAGGGTTTTATGAGTTAAAGTGATTTAATTTCAATTGATTGATGGATATTGATTGTTTAATTGTTAATTTGATGAATTTATGATCAATTTGAAGTATACATAATAAACTGATGGTTTTCCTAAATTTTTCAAGTTTATGAAATAAATTGGGAACACAAAAATTAAGTTATATGATACATATAAAGTGTATAATTCGTGTTCATAGTTGTGGAATGATTAAAGTATGAATAGCTATGAGATTGAAGAAAAGAAGAATATAGAATAGAAATAGTACCTATTATTCTGAAATTTTAGAGAAGGAATTTGGAGAAGAGCAAAATATAAAAGTTATAGACTTATGTGTCATATATATACTATAAAAAATTTATGTCATTTTGTGATCATTTGATATGTCAAATAGAATGAAAGGTACAGGCAGAAAGCGTTAAATATTATAACATAATTGGATAGCCTATTATGATTGATTTAAGGCAAATGAGCTTTATTATACACAAAGTTTGGTTTTATGATCCATATATATGTTAGTTAGATCTCCTAAAAATTTTAGGTTAAAAAGATAATGTCTGGTAAGGTAATTGATGGGTTTAGTATGGACTACTCAAACTGTTTAGAAGAATGGCAGTCCAAGACTGTCAAATTATTTTGAGGACCTTAGATGCAAAATTAAATAAAGATAAGAAATGTTTATTTATATGTTATATATTTCATTGTAAATAATTTTTTCAATTGGATAAATATATTTTAAGATAGAACCAAGAATGTTGAATATATTCAGTTTGTCCTTGTATAAAGGTAGGACAAAATTTGAAAATTCATTATAAATTTTATGGTCCAAAACCTAAGCCCAATTTTTGGATATGTTGTACCTTGATATATCTAATATAAAATGCAAAAAGAATCAACTCATTTGGAGTAGTATAACAAGAAAAATAGCAGAAATAGTGATATAAGATCAACCATGGTTAATGAGCAATATATGAAAGTACAAGAAAATTGAATTCAAAATCATATTAAAAATTGAAAATTATTTGATTTAATCTTAATTAAATAATATAAAGTTAAATTATGAAAACTAAAAAAGAAAAAAACTAAAATTCTTTATAGGCCCATTCGGCCCACTAATGAAAATGGGTGATGAAGGAATCACAAATTATGCAATGTGTAATGTATATATGGAATTAAGAAAGATTTTTGAAAAGTAATTAAATTTAAGAGTAATAAGAGGTTAACGGGAGAAAGATATATTCCAACTAATAATGACATTAAATATTTATCAATGTAAATTTAAATTGTGTTATATTAGAACTTAATGATAAAGGCAAGGATATTGTTCAAGGTATTGAGAAGCCTCACTTTAACTTGCGTTAAATGCTATTAGGAGCTAAGGAGTTCAAGGTGAGTACTTAATAACGTAATATAATTTGTGCTATAAATAAGTAACCATTGTTTGAGTCATCTTATATTGAAATGTATCAGATATCCATATTGAGCAAGAATTGCCTTGTTGACTATTAAGCCATTGAGCATTATTGTCTTCCTTTATAGCATTTGACCATCATGACCCAATATCATATTGAGTTGATAATGTGACCATTGATAAGAATCCATCTATTCACTATTATTTGTTCCACTAAATTCCTTCATTGGTTATGTACATGCTTTTCCTATTGACATTGAAATAAAGCAAAAATTCCCTACTAATGTGAGATAATGCATTGGATCTTGTGCACTTGGTATAAGCTTAAGGGTAGAGCCAGAGTACCCATCCTCTACTGTAAGGAATTTCTAGCCATAAGACCTGATCAGTTTTGTGTAATGTGATATGTTCAAGTGAACAAGGCACTAGCCACCACTCATATGATTTATTGATTTATAAGTGACCACTTCCGAAAATTGATTAACTTATGCTAAAGATATTACTCATGTTGCCTAAGAAAGGTTGGCATTCCTTCTTGACAATCTTGATTATCATCTATTTTTTACCATAAAAAAATGGCTATTTTATTTGTACTCCATATATTCTTAATATATATGTTATTATGTACTCACTGAGCTCTGTCTCATTCCTTTAGTTGTTTAAATTTTTTAGGCTAAGTTGTCGAGTTAGCAAGGAAATCTCAAGCTCTATTCTTTTGCTTGAGAATTGCTTTATTGTGTTTTGGTATTATGGAGTTTGACTATGTAATTTGAAGGTTTATATTCTAGAGCTCTATTGTTATCAGGGATTTTAGTATCAGCATAAGATTAAATATTAAATATTATAAATTTATCGTATCTTATAATTATGTTTTCGTATTTAAGCAAGTAGTATATGGATGATAATAAGATTAATGGATATGTAAATAGAAGACATCGATTGTAATATGGTACTAAGATAGTAAATGAAAATGATACACGTACTATAAAAGAAATTGGTGAATGACACACAAGTATGATTAGTATTACTGATAAATGAATAATGTGTACAAGTATGTAAAATGACAAAGTAAATGGTAAATGATGGTACGATAAGGTAATGGAGGTTTTGATATTGGGATACGTTCTAATAGTGATAAAAGTAATGTAATAATAATTTAAATAGGTTTTATGGGTTTAGGTAACCTTACATCTTCCTATGCCCTAGGATTATTGCAGCTCAAAAATTAATTAGGTCCTAACAAGCCTACCATAAGTGTTTCATGACCGCGACATCTTTGTCATGATCACTATTAAATTAAGGCAAATGAAGGGCAAAGGACAGAAAGGTTTGTGACCTTAGTCGCGACCATAATTATGGACTTGAAATAGGAGTCGCGACTATAATTATGGATGCAAAGTAGGAATTGCAACCGCTATCATTATGTAGTGATGTGAAATGGCAATCTAAAATAGATCTCTCTAACAGATAGTCAAGAAGCCAATGATCATACTCCATTTGTCACTAACCGTTAGAGATATGAATATCGTGATAGCGATTCTGCTTCCTACAGGCAACTTTTTACAAGCTTGTAATACCCAAGGATTTCATAACTCATTCTAGTTACTAATGATACTAGAAAATAAGACCTTTGAATGTTAGGATAGAATAGAAATAAGAGCAGAATCAATTAGAAGCATTATAACATCATTTGAAATGTTTGCCTAATTTATGATTATATTATGATTAATTGTGCTCTAGTAAATTAAATAAAGCTCATATGATAACTTATGGGATATAGGAAGAAGATAGAGAGTACAATTTAGAAAGTTAAAGTGAAGGAGACATTTTAAGTATATTAATGAGCCTTCAAACATCTAAGGCCCAAGCCCAAAAATGGGGGTCGGCTCATGGGCCTAAGGTCGATCGAAGCATCAAGCCTATAAGTTAGAATGGTAAGCCCAACAAAAATTTGATGTGGAGATGGAGCCACCAAATTTGACTTGTAGCCACCAAAATTAATGTAAGTCAAATCCTTAACTAAGTTGGATTTTTAATCTTCCTACAAAAATGACTATATGCATCCTTTTTGAAGGAATATTGGTTGCAAATTAAGCAGAAGCAATATGGTGGGTGAAATTTCAAACAATTTAAATTTTCACTTTCACCAAATGAGTCCAATAATCATTCAAGCAATCTACTACTTAGTGTATAAAACACATAAGAAAGAAAGAAGATCAAGTGGTAATCAAATTACCTCTTGAAGCCTATCAACTTTAATTCTTTTTTCCTCTCCAAAAGCTCCCCAAATGTTAAGCCTTTAGATTTTCCACACCAAACTCCGCCTCTAAGGCTCATTTTGATTTGCTTAGATGTTTTTGATTCTCTCTCTTGGTAGCCTAATTGAATACAAGTCTTTGGTGATTTGATTTCTTTTAATTGCTTTGGATATATCTTTTCAATTCAAGAAACTTTTGTTCTTTCATAAAGAATAAGAAATTTGAAGAACACTTCTTCTTTTTCTTTTTCTCTCAATACTTAGTTACTAAGTTTTCTTTAGAAAAGATGTGCATCAAAGCATCCCTAATTTAACAACATCATTTGCTTTATAGCCAACAACTATGTTGATTATTAGGAGACAAATTAGATATTTAATTTGCTTTATACTTTAGGATTAAATTGAAAAGACCATACTACCCTTTATGGTTCTATGATAATTTCAATTAAACCTTAAATAGTTAAAAGACCATGTTGACCTTGGTAAACTTTCTCTAACCTCTAAACTCATCATATGGGCTTTAGGGTTGTAGAAATTCTCTAAGCCCTAAATTACCTCTCTCCATTTCTCAAATGGGCTTGGGCTATTTAGTGTTTTGTCCAAAACTCAAAATTAATTCTTTTAACTCATCCATAGGTTTTATTAATTTAATCCTTCTCATTTATATCATATATAAATTAGGATTTAATTAATAAGAAATCATTTTGGATTTAAACTTCAAGACATACTAGGGTCTTTGTAAATTTAATTGCAACTTCAATCCTTTTACCATTAATCAATTAATTAAACACTTTAATTAATTAGTATGGTAAACCTTTTATTCTTGGGAGGTGAATACTTTTGGGTGTGTGACTTTCTAGGTTCATGTCTAATTAACAATAGGATTGAGAAAACACTTTTCTCTACTAATGTGAAATCCCTATTTCACTCTTAGTCCCATAAGTCATGAGTGATGTCTAGCATAGCATATCATGGCTACCTAATTAGATGAATATAAGTGTTTAATTACTTATTCATTTCATGGACCTTTGATCATAATTAATATACACTAAAATCCCTTCATTATGAAATCCCAATCTTACTTAGGGTCATGGATTTGTTAAACCCTAATATGCTTTGATGATATGTCTATATCTCAATTCTAATTCTTGATAAAATCAATTCCTACTAGAACCCTTTCTAGTGAATCTTTACTATCTTGGCCAAGGATTTGATTATAAAGAATAATCAAATAGCATAGAATTTCTTCTTGATTTATTCAAGTTAATGAATTCTCTCTTGGCGATCACTTACCTCCATACATAACTAGTTAGAACTATCATATACTATATACCAATACATGAATAGTATTAGTATGTAAGTAGTAATAAATTCTAACTACCAATGAATGAGATATAATATCCCTCAAGTCAAAGGACTATATGTACAATTATGACCTAGATGATGATTTATTGACTAGAAATAAAACTCCATGTAATCATCATCTAATGTCACAGTTCAATTATTTATCAAATGAATATCCACATGTTTATATCGATAGCATTTGTCAAACAATATGATGCACATTGTCTTTATAATCATAAGTATCACATACTGATTATAGATTATAAATAGAGGTGATAGTCTTTCGGAATTAATAATGCCCAATCATTAATCCTATGACCATGAACATTGTAAAATATTTGTTTAAGAGTGATCTACCATCCATATTCTCAACATTTGAGAATAGATCTTATTTTGAAAATTACTTATGGACTTCAAATATACATTTAATACAATACAATAATTTCATTTATAAACATTTATTTTATTGCCATTTAGGGATAATGTTTTACATTTACATAAATTATACATAGCTCTAAGGCATACCCTCTAACACTTAGCAGTTCAATGCCTTATGATGAACATCACTTAAATTGATGAAATCTTAGCCATCCAAATGAAGTAAATCATAGCTATCCATTAAGATCAAATCTTAGCCATTGGATTAAGATTGATCAAATCCTCACCATCCAACCCATCATATATATATGTTAATTCATTTATTACTACTTACATAGATGTACTATTCATGTACAGATATATGGCATGTGATAGTTAATTTGTTATGTATGGAGGTAAGTGATCGATAAGATAGAATTCATTACCTCAAGTAAATAAGTGAGATTCTTAAGTTCTGGTTATTCTTGGTACTTAAGTTCTTAGCTAAGATAGTGAGATTCAATAGAAAGAGTTTCTAGTAGGAATCTAATTTCGTCAAGAGCTGGAACTGAGATAAGGACATAGAATCGATGCACATTAGGGTTTGATATAAACTATTACCCTAGCTGAGATTGGGATATTTAATGAAGGGATTCTAGTGAATGATAATTTATGATCGATGGTCCATATGATGTTTAAAGTTATCAATTATAAACATTCATTTCTAATTAGGTAGTCATGATATGGAATGCTAGCTATCACTCACGATTAATGGGACTAAGTGCAAAGTGGGATTTCACATTAGTAGAGAAAAATATTTTCTCATTCCCATTGCTAATTAGACATGAACCTAAAAAGTCACACACCCAATTGTAATCACCTTCCAAGTGTAAAAGGTTTACCATAATAATTAATTAAAGTGTTTAATTAATTGATTAGCGGTAAAATGATTAAACATGTAATTAAATTTACAATAACCCTAGCATGTCTTAATGTTTAATCTATAAGGGTTTCTATTCAATTAAATCTTAATTTGTATATTACGCAAATGAGAAAGATTAAATTGAAAAATGATTTGGACTAAATCAAAGACTTAATTTTAAACTTAGTGAAGACCCTTAACACATGAGATGTGGCCTAAGCCCATATGTGATATGAAAAAGAGGCAATTTAGGGGTTAGAGAAAATTCACTATTCATAAGCCCATGTGATGGGTTGAGGGGTTAGAGAATTTTCTACTAAGGTTAAAATTATAATTACATCTTTTAACTAATAGAAATATCCATTTTGCCCCTAAAGGATAAAATGGTCATTTCACCATTTGAAGAAGCAAAGTCTAATTTTTCCCCTTCATCAATGATGAGCTAAAAGAGTGGAATGGTCTTTTGGTGCAGAGACTTTGCTGGCGGTGTTGCTCCTCCACTTGCTCCTTCACCGGCCTATACTACTTCTCAATACCCTTCAGTTGGAGATGCTGCTATTGCTATTGCTAATGCATATATAGTATATCCAGAGCATAGCTAGTAGCATCAAGAGGGCCATGATGAGGAAGACGAGAAGGATGATGATGCTGACGAGCTCGATTAGATTTTTTTTTAGTTTACTTATTTTTAATACTTATAGGGCATATAGTACATTATATTTTTTGTAAATTATATTACATTATATAATATTTAATTTGGATATTTATATTATATAATTATTTATAATTTTTTAATTAATATCTCTTTTATAAAATTAATTTATTAAATATTTTAAATATTTTTAAAAAAATATACTGGCCAATTCATTAGCGGATCACTGACCATTTATAATCATTAAAATAAAATTGTTAAATAAGTTACTGACGGATTACTAACTATTTTTGTTATTAAATTATTTTTTAAAACTACTTACTAACGGATTACTGAACTTTTTTATAATATTAATTTTTAAAGTACTTTACTAACATATTACTGACAGTTTCTGTTATTAAATTGTTTTTTAAAATACTTTACTGACAGATTACTAACCAATTGTATTATTAAATTTTTTTAAACATTTCACTGACAGATTACTAATCCTTTTATTATAAAATTAATTTTTAAAATCTTTCACTAATTGTTGACCATTTCGAAATAATAAAATATTATTTTTATAAATTTACTGAGAGATTAGTGATGGTTTAGGATTATTTAATTCATTTTTTGAACGAAATTACCAACGGATTTATAAGAAATAGGGACCACATTTCTGTCAATAAATTTACTAATGGATTGTGTAAACTGTCATTATAGAATTATTAACCATCGATTTACCAGTGGATATCTGCCATCACTAATCTATCAATAAACTAATTTACTGACTGATTTCATAGGTTTACTGATGGAATTTTTCATCAGTAAATGACTTTTTTTTTTGTAGCATGAAAAGATAGTATAATGGTAGAAAGGAGATGAAGCAAGTAAAGTAATAAAAAGAATAAATGAAATAAGGAAGCTTTAACAAAGAAAAATTGGAGAATGGTTAGAAAAGGTTTTAGAGGTTTGAGATTGATTGTAAAATGATTTTTGGGAACAAAGAGGGCTTTATACAGGTGAAAAATGCATGAAAAATGGACAAAAATACATTAATATAAGAAATTTGAAATATTTGACCATTTTTGCAATAGCTATATTTTTTTTGCATCAGATGTGAATTGCATTTGCCAACGATGTGTTGTAATCACAAATTTTGAAAATTGTGAGTAACAGTGAAGAAATTTTCAAATTTAGCATTGTGGCAGAGGATTAGCAATCGCAATTTATAGAAGTTAGCCAATGGTTAGAACTTTTTAAATTTTGCATTTACTAAACCCATATTCCGATCATGATTTAGAGGATTTTTAGAAAATTTGAATGGAAACATATGGATTACTTATTCTATACAATTAGCACTAATTTGCATGGCCAAAGTTGGTGTAAATGACTAACTTAAACATATAAATATTGAAAATTCACATGTGTATAAGCCAATCATACATCAAACACACAAAAAAATATTAAACAATCAAATTATTAAATATTAATACATAATTGATCAACAATTATAAGATTCATCAATGTAACTTAAAAATGTATGAGATGGAAGCAATTAAGTACAAAATAAAATGCAAAAGGATTTTATTTTAAAGAGTCTCCATCAACCATGCCAAGCTCCATTTTAATGAAGTTTAGTCTTTCTTCATTTAAGGATTTTGTAAAAATATCAACCAATTGGTTTGTTGTATTAATTTTACAGCATCTCTAACTTGCATATGGTTTTTCAAAAAAGATATCTAATATCTACATGTTTGCTCCAAGAGTGTTGGATATGGTTTCTAGAAAGGTTTATTGCACTTGTGTTGTCACTTTTGATTGGAATGTGATCAATCACTTGTCCATGGTCTTTTAGTTGTTGTTTCATTCAGAGAACTATAATCTACTTCCACATATTTTGCTTCAGTGATGGACAAGGCAACCGAAACTTATTTCTTGCAAAACTAAGAGATTAAACATTCACTAATAAATTGACAAACTTTGGAAGAACTCTATTACACTCCACTCTGAAGATGTGACGGTTCTAGGGCATGGGTAACTATAAGGACACCAATAACTCATAGAACCCATACATATTGCGAAACTTAATATGATATCAATAATAACTACATTGCCTAAGATCACAACCTGTATACTAATCACACTTTCCAAATATTATTCTCATTGTTCATTCTCATTCTCATTCTCATAGGCAGTCTCAGCTTACCATTCAATTTACACATTAAAATATTACTTATCAAGTACTTTTGGTCACATTAACTATAATTATACTATCTTACACACATGAGCATCTAAAGAGTTCTAAACATTTTTACAAACACAAATAATTATGAAAAGTCAAATTATTACTTTAACTTGGTAATCCTCAAGGAAGAAAATGATTTCTTGAGGAATCGACTTGCCAAAATCCATTAGACTCTTGAGGACACTCAATCTTCACCTGCAAGAACTGGTGAATGGAGGGGTTGAGCTTCGAGGAAAGCTCAGTGAGCAAAGAAAAACAATCAATCTTTAGAAAATTAAATATAATTCACTGTTCATTTATTTATAATTCATGAAATTTAAATACTTATATTAATTTATTTACTTTATGCTATTCTCAATATTTGAGGAAATTATACAAATAAATATCCATTTTCAACTAATTGTACATGTACGAAATCTTTTGAATAATAGCACTTTGGTTATTTTAATAGATCCTATGAGATGTATTTTGGAATATTCAAAGATACTTTACTTCATTAGTCTTTAAGGATTTTGAGGCATGTACAATATTTGGATTCTAGCATGATAAGATACAGACTAAGACTTGTAACAATTGGCATGAGAGGTACTAATACTTTTGGCAGTAAATAGACTATAGTAAATAAATTTATATTCAAATTCGAATAGTAACCCATAATTCTTATCTTCATTAAAATGTAATAATCTTTGGTAAAGGTAGAACATGTTTAAGTAATTTTCAACACTAGTGGTATATAATTAAGTGTTTAAATTCATAAAATTCTAGAGACTTCAAACTTTACTACATATATTCAGATTTTGAAATTTCATACTCTTTAGAAGTTAGACAAACTCATACAATATAAATTTAATAACTTTGAAAACTTATACATCTTGGAGTCTTCACTATTTAATTCAATTAGAATAATACTCATGACATATGGTTCCTACCTTCATTAAATTATCTCAAATTTGGCAGGATTACAATGATACACAATTTCTCTACACATATGGTATACAAATAAACATTTAGAACCATAAAGTTTTAGAAATCTCAATTTATCAATTTATATAATTATATTTTGGAACTTCGTATTCCTTAGAAATTAGATAATTTTATACAACGTATGTTTAATTTAAACATATGAATATAGAGATTGAAATATATTTATTATCTACATTTAATTCCTTTTAAAAATTTCATAATAAAAATTTCATAATTCATTATATCAAGTTTAAAATAATAATTCAATATACAAATCTTCAAAATTCAAATTTGATAAGAGTATTAAAAATCTTTTAATTTTAGACAAATACATGTATAAATATTTGTCTCATTATATCAATACACATATTTCTTAAAAACATTTACACTTAATAGGTTATAAAATCAATAATATAAAATTTCTAATATATTTTATATCCCAATGGAAAATATATAAATATATTTAAATCTTGCAATTCTCATATAATCAAAATACAACTTTATAAAAACAATATAACTATATGATTTTTGAATATTCAAATAAAATTCATATACATACATATAAAAGGAAATTTCTAGAATTTAAGATCCATAAATAATTAGCTTTAATACCAATGAAATATATATTAAACAATAAACTATAGCCAAATAATTTTTGTTATATAATGACACATATTATTGATATATTTAAAATAAAATTACATAAAATTAACTATTGATACTTATAGAAGAAACATATATTAATTTTATGGAAATCATACTTATTTATAATTTGAAATATTTTCATCAAATGAATATATCATTTAAATAAATTATATATATTATTGGTACTTCATATAATTTTAAAGACATCAACAAATTAAAAGGAAACATTTTGTATACATATATATGCTTTTTAATTCAAGGGAGACAATATTCAAACTTATAATCACTTCCATTGGATCAAATCTTCTATTACTGTAGTATCAATTAGTCATTTACTTATAGATTACATTTAGCAAATAGGGTGACAACATTTTTGGATCTTATAATCAACTTAGTTAGGTATCAATGAACAACAATTTCTATATGTTTGGGTTATAATACAATTAAGACTAACAGAGATCATTTATTTAATTGGGGTAGGGGCTCTTTTGAGCATACTCGACGCAGGGGCTCTTGATATGAGCATGCTCCCATATAGTTGGGGTAGAGGCTACTTGTGGCATACCCAAGGCATAAAGCTCCTTTAAATTTGGGGTAAAGACACTTTGGCATATTTAAGGTAGAGGTTCTTTATAGAACATATCCCCATATCATTGTATATAATTTGATTCCTATGTGCACACAGTCTGATGTCTTACCCACATCAGATGGGGATCTTTGTGTTAAGGTTAATTCTTGATAAAATGGAAAAATTAGAAATTTCAATAATTTCTAAGGTTCAAATGGCTCTCTTTTGAGTTCAGAGTTCACAGATATTTCCTAAAAGATTTTTCAAGTGATAGTAGAAAAGGGTTACTCTAGGTAACACTTAAAACATATATAAGATCATTTCAGTATTTAGGATTCAACAATTTAACAACAATGATATTACTAATAATTGTACAAGTAATTCTTTTTTAGGAGGGATATTAACAATTAAGTTAATCTTATATATAGTTTCCCATATTTTTAACTCATTTAATTAACCATAAGGACTTTTATATAGTTACAATTTGAATATAAATCCATATATATAAGCAGGATGCTTATACATAACTTTGACTATTTTTGATAACTTTTCAATTATTTTCATGAAGCATTGAAATTTTTCTTAATTGGTACTTTGGTCATATATGTATGTATATTTTTAACATTTTATGACAAGACCTATGGTACCATATTTATTGGGATATCTATTAAATTTATAATTTTATGAAATCAATAAAAATCAATTATAATATATTAACATTTAACAATTTATTACTTATCAATAAACAATGGAATTTGATATTACTATAAACATGCCTCTTAACTTAACAGTAACAATGTTTTATTAATGTTAAATATTCGAATTCAAATATGACATTATGTATTCTTTACTCACTTGGACTGTAGATCACTCTCCAGCTAAATATCCACTTCTCATTGTTATCCTTCGAATTCCCCTTCGAAATTCTCCTAAGATCGCAATATCATTGATTAAATATGATTACACTATTTCTTTATTATTTATCTTTAAACTTTAAATTATCTACCAAAAATTTGGCATCATCTCCTCTAAATTAAGAGTAACTCCATATTACTATAAATCCAATTTACCAACAATAACACAATTAATTAGTCCAACCCAGGCCTTTAATGTACTAATCCCATCCGCTAATATTATTCCTCATTATCAAACTAATATTCAACCAATTCAATGCAATCAATTCCGATCTCAACATCTCACTTCAATCTTTCAATTAATCACCAATAATACTTATTAATCATACGATTAACAATTATCTCAATTTAATTATCCAATTTAACTAATTAATTTCAATAAACTATCTACCTAAATGCTCACAAATGAATTCATAATTTAATACCTATATATAATTTGGAGTCAAGATTTATACCACATGACTCGGTTTAATAAGTTAGAGCTACTGTTCGGAATCGCCAATTTTAGGGATTGCCAGAATCCAATGGCTAAAAAATTCCAACGATGACTGAATCACAATCCGAGAGTACCAACGGTTAGCTTATGACTTGAAGAGTCTGAATATTCCCTTCACTTTCTGTAATTCGCTGGAAAATGATCAAAAATAGCGTCAAAAGTTGTAGGGATCGTTAGATTCCTGTCAAAACAAAAGTTACCTAAAATTAATAAATGATATACCAAATCAAAGCTAGAATTTCTATGGGCAGTCCTTTGGACGGAGTGTGTGTCGCCGTCCAGTAGCGATTAGAGATAGGTGAGGTGGTGTTTAATAGCTCAGAAGGCAAGCTTCCTACTATAAACCCTCAAATTTGCACCTCCAGACAACCAACACTCAATTATGAATCTATAGAATCAAACTATACTTAAATCGAATTTGAAACGAGTCAAAACGAAGTAAAAAAGGGGTGTATGGGCCATAGGGACCATACAGGGTGGTCTATGATCGCATAGACTGTATGCGATATCGCACAGAGTTTGTGCAGAATTGCATAGCTCTTATATGGCATCACACAAGTTCTTTATGATTACCTTGTGCCCATATGCCTTCTATGTGGTTTCCAAAGCTTCCTGTGCAGTTTCATGAGTTGAAAAGTGAATCCCACATCGAAAGTTTGCCATTTTTACTACCAACTCTCTTCCTATAAAAGCTACATCTTCCTACAGCATTTCCACACTCAGAATTGCTTATTCAAACTAATTGATTTCAAAGCAAGAAACATTTTTTAAGGTTTGGTTTGAGAGGAATGAACTTTTAGTTTAAAATTTTATTTAATTTTATTTTGTTAGGGTAGTCATTTAAGGTAGCTCTCCTCAAATCAGTCTAAGGAGGTCCCAATAATGCCATATGAGTCTCCATTCTAAGGTTGTCATTCTGCCAAGCTAAGAAGGTGGAATTGCGATCCGGT
Source organism: Reutealis trisperma (assembly GCA_947687605.1). Taxonomy (NCBI): domain Eukaryota; kingdom Viridiplantae; phylum Streptophyta; class Magnoliopsida; order Malpighiales; family Euphorbiaceae; genus Reutealis; species Reutealis trisperma. The sequence goes on along the minus strand of CANTUT010000751.1, from coordinate 1,010,785 downwards.
CATTCGGTTCATCTCCCCTACGTCCCCAAGCCTCGTCCTCATAAGGTATTTATTTTCTTCTTTTATTATTTTGTTTTGTTTTGATTAATTTTCTTGGGATTGCTTAGTTTATTCTTTTCATTTATTATTTATTTGCTTAGCATGTTTTATCATTTTCTTTCATTATTTTGAGGTATGTTGATTAGAATCTGATTTAGTCAACTAGGTAAACAATTTCAATTGATGCATCAACTTGTTAATTAAAACTTGACCTAATTAATAACTTAGTAATCAATCAATCTGATTTAATCAACCAACTCACCTTTCAATCAATGAACTAAAACATGATAAAATGGCTAGGCTAAACTAACCCCTTCACAAGAAGGGTGAACTATGTGGATTTTGATTCTCATTCAAAGGGATACGTAGGCTTGCTTGTTTAAAGCATCAAATCCAATTTAAATAAAATGTAATCATTCTCTTATATGTTATTTTATGAATTAGCTCTTTTCTTTGCGATATCTGCTTTTAGTTTTTTTTCTTTATTATAATATTGATTTTGTCTCTCTTTTTTAGTATTTTTCTTTAGTAATTGTTTTAGAATAATTTTGGAGAATGTGTGACTTCCCTAGAACCTATAAGGGCTAGAGGAAGTATTCCTTATTTTGGTTTTGAATTGTAAGTTAATTCCTTTTACTTTATTTGCTTTATTGCTTTGAATTTTATTTATTTATTTATTCGTACATTATATAATTGTTCATACATTATGTAAATTGTTCATGAAATTCATTTTAAATCATCTTGTATTAAATTTGCCAAACTAATCATTTTTCTAAATAAACCAAAAACATAGTCCCCAAATCTTTTTTGGTTTCAAGACTAGTGATCTTTCCTTTGGGATATTAATTGGAGTTAAATTGAGTTTTTCCTTAATCTTTTCCCAAATAAAATAAGATTAATGTGGCGGCTCTTTTCAAAAATCAACCAATCTGAACTAGAGGGTTGCATCATGAGTTCAAACCCTAATGAGCATTTCGATCCCACTTAGCGGATTAAACTGGTGCTTGGGTGAGGCCTCACACCTACCAGGCCAGCACGTGTCAGTCGATAATGAGCAGACGATGGTGAATCATCAGTTAATCTCTTTCTCTCTCTCTGCTCTCTGCCTCTGTTTGTCTATTTCTTTCTCTTTTTGCCTGTGTTATGGGTTGTATAGGTTTTCCTCCTCTTTATATATATACACACACACACATACACACACACTAACAAATACTAATAATAATAATAATAATAATAATAATATTTAGTTACATAAAATTTTGAAACAATAATTTTAACCAAACTATTAATTTCACATAATTCCCAATATTATTCAATAATTAAGATATAAATCATAATATACAATCTCAAATATTGATTAAACAAATTTCTATATTTCACAATAAAATTTCAATTTCTTTGATTTAAACTTTCTCATTTAGATAAATAATAAATTTAGAAATCAATAATTCATCCAGTAAATTATTCTCTTAAAAATATTAACATAATAATATACTAAATTAATATCATTTCAAGTATTAATATAAAATATAATAAATAAATTATTCCAAATATCAATATTAAATTAAAAATAATTCTTTATTATTTCAAATACTCATACAACAATATCAATAAAATATATATATAATATTAATTATCAATAAAATTTTAGTATATTAATATCAATATAATAATATAAATAAATATTAATATCAACATCAACATCAATATTCAAATGTAAATTTATAAGTATCTATAACTTTGAATGTCAATATAAAATATTTCCATATAAAATTATTATGTTTAAAACATTTAAATTCAAAACGTTTCAAGTCTGAAAGTATTCATTTAGTATTATATGAGGTCATCATCCTCTATAATAAATTTAGTTTTCATAATACTTACATCTCGATCATCAAGATCTTTATAAATCAAAATTTATTTATCAATTGCTTAACAATTTATCTTATAAAAAGGCAAAAAATTCACACATAAACACAAAAGATTTGAACTTAACTCACATATTCATCATTAACTTGAACACGGATTACGTAACTAATAAGATATCTTCACACATACTTTTATATATACATTTGATATCATGATGAGATATTCCAAACTCTTTCTATCTAGTAAACTACCAACATAATTTGCATATGAAAAATCAATAATGCTAAATGATGTATTTCTATAATGCCATAGACTTAGATGCCATGTACCATACAAATATTTTAAAATTCTTTTAACGACATATAAATGGGATTCTTTAGGGTATGATTGAAACCTTGCATATAAACACACACTATAATGATATCAAGTCTAGATGTCGTAAGATAAAGAAGTAAGGTAATCATAGCTTGATATTTTTTTTTTTGGTTTATAGGCTTACATTTTTCATTTTTGTCAAACTTTATTAATGTGTTCATTAAAGTCTTGATACTTTACAATTGTCCATTCTAAATTTCTTTAAAAGTTCCTTAGCATCCTTAGATTGGTTACTAAAGATTTCATCTTTATATTGCTTGATTTGTAGATCAAACAAGAACTTGAGCTTACCCATCATGCTCATCCCAAGCTCCCTAGTCATACACTTAGCAAAATCTTTAGAATGATGTTTATTAGTAGCATTGAACACTATATCATCAACATATATTTGAACTATAAGTGTGTCATCTTTGTTTTTTTTCATAAAATATGCGATGTCAACCTTAGCTTTGATAAAATCATTTTTCAAAATAAAAGAACTAAGCCTTCATACCAAGCTCTAGAAGTTTGTTTTAATCAATAAGGCTTTAGATAGTTTGTAAACATGATTTGAAAATTTATGATGCTTAAAATTGGGAGGTTGTTCAACATAAACTTCCTCTTTTATAAAATCATTTAGAAAACCAATTTTGACATCCATTGAAAAAGTTTGAAGTTCATGTGAATATGCATATGCAGGAAGTATTCCAATGGTCTATAATCTTACAATCAAAGCAAATATTTCATCATAGTCTTTAGCAACCAATCTATCCTTATTTATAGTGATGCAACCATGCTTATCTAACTTATTTTTAAACAGCCATTTATACCCAATAATATGTTCTCAAACTTTTTTTCTCTCAAATTCATTGAGTTCTTGCTGTATAGCAATCACCTAACACTTATCATTAAGAGCCTCATCAATGGTCCTTAGCACAATTTAAGAAGCAAAAGCAAGATTATTGTCTTAGGCCTTAAAGTGAGGTCGAGTACTTGCTCCTTTGAAGGTTTGGCCTATAATGAGTTCCTTTGGATGATCCTTTTTTCCATTCTTTTTAAAGTCTTTGACTATGATCTTCTTGTTGTTGAAGTTGAACCTCATGATTTTGTTGATTGTCTTCTTTGATTTCTTCTTCTTTGGAGTTGTTATAAATATTAAGGTTCTCAAATTTACCTACAAGATCATCAACAAGACTACCTTTCCCAACCTTAAGCTTGCTTGTCTCATCAAAGACTACATTCATAGATTATTCAATGACCAAAGAATTTTTATTAAAGACTTTAGAGTAGCCTAAAAATATAACTTTATCCATTTTAGATGCAAATTTTCTAAGGCAGCCCTTGGTGTTTTAATATATAGCACTTACAACCAAAGACTCTTAGATATGAGATTTTGGGCTTTCTTCCATTTCACAACTCATAAGAAGTTTTGTTCAAAATAGGACTTTTGAAAACTCGATTTGCAACATAACACAAAGTGCTGATGGCTTTGCCTCAAAAGTATGTTGGAAGAGCAAACTCATTGAGCAATTTTCTAGCCATCTCTACTAAGGTTTTATTTTCCCTCTCTAGAACACCATTTAATTGTGGTGTTCTTGTAATATCCAAGGATTTCATGGCTCATTTTAGCCTTAATGATGCTATAGGATAAGGTCTTTAACTGTTAGCATAATATAGAAATAAAAAGGAATCGGTTAGAAATCTTGTGACTTAATATGTAATGTTTGCTTAGTTTATGACATAATTATGATTAATTATGATCTAATGAGTTAAATAGAGCTTATATGATAACTTATAGGATACATAAAGAAGTTAGAGAATACAAATTAGAAAGTCAAAGTAAAAGGAAAGAAAGAAAATTAAAAAGAAAATTTCTAAGTTTGTTAATGGGCTATTGGCATTTGGATATCAAAGGCCCAAGTCCAACAGTAGTTGGCTGGCCCATAGGCCTATGATTGAAGTACCATCAGACTTATAGGTTAAAATAGTTAGCCTAAAACTAAAAATTGAATGTTAAAGATGGAGCCAACAAATTTGACTTGTAGCCATCAAAGTTGATCTAAGTCAAATCCTAACCAAGTTGAACTTTTAATTTTCCTACAAAGGTGACTAAATACATCCTTTTAGTATCTCAAAGCCTTATGATGAACATCTCTTAGTTTGATGAAATCTTGGCCATCAAAATGAAGTAGATCATAGCCATCCATTAAGATCAAATCTTAGCCATTGGATTAAGCTTAAGCAAATCATCACCATCCAACCCATCATATATATATATATGTTAATTCATTTTATGTACATCATTTACAAATCTCTGCACACACACACACACACACACATATATATATATATACACACACATGTTAACTAAAGGAAATTTTCCCTACACCAAGATCAATAAGAGCCTTAGCAAACCAAAATTTTCCAAGGTGAGAAATCATGTTCATTCTTTCCTCTCTATGTTCTAAGTATAATTTTAACATTTTAGCAGCATAAAATTTCTTCTACACTATATATATAAATTTCGGCCATATAAGGGTATTTATACAAGATGTAGTTTTGATGTTCTTAGTTGAAATAAGGAGACTTGATTAGAAAATTAGAGGATTAGGTGAAGGTGTCAAAATGAATTTTAGGAAACTTGGTTTAGAACTTGAAAGTCTTAGTAGCATGAATTTAGATTAAAAAGGAACTTGGTGTTCTAATGCTAGATATTGATAATTGAATGATCATATAGGTTTTATGTTATGTTAATTTCATATTTCTATAACTAATTTAAAGATTTGATGAGAAATTATATGTTTTCCCTAAATTTGACCTAAGTGGGACAAGTTAGAGTTCTTATGAATAAGAGTGAATAAATTCAAAATAATTGTGGGAAGTGATTGCCTTAGTGTTAATTTGATAAATCTATGATCAATTTAAGATGTGGAAGGGAAATTGATGGTTTTCCCCAAATTCTACGCTTTATATATCAATTTGGGGATTATAAGATTTGAACAAGAATTCATGAGATTGAATAAGGAATAGAGCTTGGCAATGATGGAAAATGGAATAGGTATAAATATAACATTATTAATATACCTCCATTGTTAGTTGAAATAATAATAAAACAAGTATAAGATATATAAATTATGATTGGTAACATAATTACTTACCAATGTCATGAAGGACTCTTCTATAATCAAAAGTGAACACTAATAGGAGCAAAGGAGTTCAAGGTGAGTACTTAATAATATGATATAATGGTGTCATATTGTTTGGAAACCATTGCTCGAATTACCATCCCTTGACATGTACCTTGAAGTGACATTGAATATGTGTTTATCCATTGATTACTGAGCCTTTGGAAATTCATATTCTTCTTATATGATACTTGACCATGATTAGCCTCCTATATTGGTTCTATGTTGTGCCCAATGATGAGAATGATTGATATGCCAAACTATTTTTCCATTGAATTCCTAATATAGACCTTGTATGTGTCTTTTGTTGATACCCATGATTAAGCAAAAATCCTCTCTAGTGTGAGAAAACACATCAAACCTTGTGCACTTGGTATAAGCCTTGTGCACTTGGTATAAGCCCATGGGTAGGGCAAGAGTACCTAACCTCTATTAGGGCGAACACATAACTACAAGGCCTAATTAGTCTTGCATAGTATGATTCATATGAGTGAACATGGCTTAGGCCGCCACTCTTTAATATTCAAATGTGGGAAGCTTTTCGCTTCTAAGACATTATTATTTCTACTAAAATGTATTCTAAAATTAAAATGTCCAATTTTGATTAACATCACTCCATTGCTATCTTAAACCTATCCAAGCGATAACATCTTATATTGCCTTTATATTATGTTATATCATTATGTACTCATTGAGCTCATCTCATTCTATAACTATTTAAATTTTTTAGGTTAGAATGACTCATTAGCAAGGTAAATTCTGAGCTATGCTTCTTCACTTAGGAATTGCTTTGCTAAATTTCCATGTTTTGAGTTTTGGTTAAGTTATTTTAAGGATAATTGATCTAAAGCTCCATGGTGTTGGAAGGCCTAGTACTAAAATGTATTATATTGGAAAGTATTGTAAACGAATAGTAGTAATTTTTATATATACATATTTATGATAGTAAGTAAGAAATATATGAATAGTATTTAATAATATTCAAGCATGATGCTCCAATCAAAGGCTATAAAATGACATTAAAGTATATTAGCCGCAAGTGAACAGATAAAGTAATAATAGAAATGGTAAAGAGTAATTGGATTTTGATCTTGGGATAAGATAATATGGAATATGCTAAATAATGATAAGATCGATATGATTCTATTGGTTTAGGTGACTTTATGTCTCCCTAAGCTCTAGGATCATCACAGCCTAAAAAGTGGATTGTGATAGTTCTAGAAGTCAAAAAGTTATGTGAAATACTATGTTCTAGATAAAATTTTTTAAAGTGTTCATTTTCAAATTTTTGAAATAATGTAACCTTTTCATTTTGAACACATTTTGTAAAACCTTTTAAGGATTCAAAAACATCACTTTTATGAGTTAAGAAATCAACCTAAGCAAATCTAGAGTAATTATTAGCCAACCTATATGCATAGTGCTTTCCATCTAAACTAGCAATCTTACTTGGTCCAAATAAATCCATATGTACAAGTTGAAGAGGTCTAGAAGTACTTACAACATTTTTGGATTTGAAAGATGACTTATGTTGTTTCCTCATTTGACAAAGTCCATATGTCTTGTCTTTAGTAAACTTGACCAGCAACATGCTCAGTATAGTAAAGACTATGGAGAAATTCCAAGCTTGCATGTCCAAGTATTTTATACCAAAGCTAAGATTTATCGCTAATAGATATAAGACATTTTATGTTTTGATTAGCTAAATCATCTAAGTCAATTATGTATGTATTGCCTTCCCTTTCACCTTTGAACACAAAATTGTCATTAATCAAGGTAGGGACAAAGCATGCCTTAGAGTCACAGGTAACTTTATATCACATAATTGACTTACATTTAACAAGTTATATTTCATGCCATCAAGAGGTCATCCTAATAAGAGAACAATCATCCTTACCAATTGCAATAATGCCAATTACTATACCATTGGCATTGTTTATGAAAGTCACATTTCTAGCATGCTCTTTTGTAATACCTAAGGTTTCCCTAACCTATTATAGTTAGCAATGGAGACACCATAATGTTCATGTAATGTGCCATTCAAGGCTTTCCTAACACATCAAGAACTACAAAAACATCATAAAAAGTGAATTTAATTAAATAATATGACAATGAGTAAAGAATGCAATCAATTTTGATAAACGCTTTTGTGATAAAATGAAAGTCAGACAGAGTTTGACTTAATGTGACTTTGTTAACTATTTACTTGAAATGTGAAACTAACGTGTTAGTGAATGGGTATTAACATCTCTTAAGTCATTGAGAGATAATAATAGTGACATGATAAGTTGATTTCAATCAAAGTTACAATAGTATAATAGAAGTCAAACTTAGTTTGACCTAGTAAGCCTACATGATTTACAAATCTAAACAATACTATTGAAAGGCTAGTAAATATGCTTTATAATATGCATAGAATTTATCTAGTAATGTCTAGAGTGTGTAGTGATAATAGAAGGTAGAAATATGTATACTAAAGTGAAAGAAATGAAATGGAAAATTTATTAAGTTACAAAGTTTAAAATGTGCATATATGAATTTGTTAATGGGCTTTTGGCTAAAGCCCAAGCCCATTGGATGGTCGACCCATTAGGCCTATGATTAAATGAACATATATTAACTAGAGTTAAGAATAGTTAACCAAAGTTAAGTTTGATGTTGGAAAAGCTAGCCATTAATTTTGACTCAAAAGCCACCATTTTTTACTATGTCAATTCCTTTCCCAACTTGAATTCTCACTTCATCCACACCAAAGTCTACATTCATTTTTACTCTTTCCAAACCATATGATGAACATCATCAACCTAGAGGAGTTCCCAGCCATTCACATGATTAAATCATAGCAATCCATTGTGATTAATTTATAGCCATTAGATTAGAGATGATTGAATCCTCACCATTCAACTTTCATATATAAGCAATAAGATGTGCAAATTTCCACCATTTTTTGCAAAACCTAATACAAAAATCAAGTCCTAGAGGAAGACCATCCCCCTATTATAGAAACATAAACCAAGGCTTCCCAAGGTAAGGAATTACACTCATCTCTTCCTTTATGTGTTCTAAGCATGACTTTGGTATTATGGTTGCAAAAACTTACCATTTCTTTCACCTATGTGAATAAGCCAATGGGGATTAAAACTAGAAAATTCTTTGGTATGTTAGTTGATGAAATATGAAATTTAGGCTTAAGAACTAATGATTTAGAATGAGAAAATAAACAAGGAAAGCATGAAACACATCAAAGTCTATTAGGAAGCATGTTTAGCTACTATAATGAAATTGTGAAGGAAGTGTTCTAAATTCTATTTAAAGATATCTAAGGTTATTTTTGGCTAGAGAAAAATGATTTCGAAGTATTAAAATGAATTAGATAAGCTTAATTCAAGACTTGAAAGTCTTAGTAGTATAAATTTAGTCTAAAAGGGAACTTGATGTTCTAATGCTAGATATTAACAATTTAATGATCATATAGGTTTTATGTTATGCTAATTTCATAATTCCATGATCAATTTAAAGATTAGATGAGGAATTAATAGTTTTCCCCAAATTCTAGTGTTTATGGAAAATTTGGGGATTTTGAAAATTGAACTTGAATTCATGAAATTGAAGGGGAATTAAGCTTAAGAATGGTGTAACATGAATTGTATAATGTTAATTTCAAAATTCAATTAATAGAAATGATTTTTCCCAAATTTAATGAATTAGATTCATGTATAGAATTAGAAGGTAGAAGTAGAATTAATTCCATTAAATATTGAAAATTGTCTAAATTGATTCTAACTGAGTAATATGAAATTGAAATGTGAAATTAGGAGGAAAGGAATTATCTTTTCTTAAAGTGAATACTTCTAGCTATTTGGAAAATAATTAAGGGAAGTGTCAAAATTAGTAATAAGTTAGTACTACAATGAACAAAATGAAAGTGTTAATAAGTTAAGCTAAATTTAAACTAATAACATAACAAAGAAGAGATTAATGTGTAATTGAAATGTAATTGTGTAGAATCTAAAGACAAGGATAAGGATATTGTCCAGGAGTGTGAGGAACATTACTAGCATCAAAGTTAAATGTAAATAAGAGCAAAGAAGTCTAAGGTGAGTACTTAACAATATAATATGACATGTGCCATGTTCTTTGAACCTTTATTGTTGAAACCATTGTCGTTGAAATATTCCAACTCCATGATGAGAATGAATTGTCTATTGAATATTGAGTTATTTGATATGACACTTCTTGATGGCATTTAACTATTGTGGACCTTTCATGTTGAATTCATATGTGATCATTGAATTCCTTATTGTGAACCTTATATCAACCAATTTATCCATGCATATTGATAAGCAAAAATACACTTCTGATGTGGGGTAATACATCATACCTCATGCACCTAGTAAAAGCCTACAGGTAGGGTAAGAGTACCCAACCTTTGTTAGGGGGCACGCCTAATTGTAAGACCTAATTAGTCTTGCGTAATGTGATGTATGTGAGTGAGTGAGTAAGGTTTAGGCTACCACTCTTAAATTTATATGTGAGAAAGAGTATAGTACAATATGGTTACTTGATAGTAGATTTTTTCTCACTGAAGTGCTTTAATGATAATGCAATCTTTGAAATCCAAATTTAAAATCACTATGATTTCTAAAATTAATTGGTTTAGTTGATGATAGGACAAGTTGGAAAACATAAGTCATGACCCATTAGGAGTGAACTTGGTTCTACTTATATGTTTTATATCTAATGCAAAGACAATTAGATCACATTTTATTAAACAAAAGGATAGAAATCGAAGAAGTTTTATAATTTTTGCATACAGATGCATTAATACCATTTATAAAATGGTTAGTGGGAATTTATCCTACTTCATTATATGTGTGTATAGACCCCTCCATAAGGTAATGTGCAACGAGATCAATTATTATGAAATAAAAAATAACTGCCTAACAAAGATTATGATTAAAATAAGATAAAGCACAAATAATGTTAAATCATTCAATGTAAGTTGAAGGTCATAACTAAAATACAAGACTCAAGGAATAAGAAACTACAATTGATGAAATTAAGAAAAAAGTAAAAAATAATCAAGTTCTAAATTTGAAGTAAAAGGTAATTCTCATAAGTGTGACAATGACAAAAATGAACTATGCATATAAGGAAATAACTATAAATTCAATTGCATGAGTATGTATATAGGCACGTATATAAGAGAAAGTATGAGAATGATATGAATATTAAACTTTGGAGCAGTTGAGACAATTAGTAATAATAAAAAATCTAAGAATATCTATATGCTAATTTGAGATGCTATACCATTATAAAGATTTGATGTAAAATTGTGGAATTAGTATATATAACTATGTACATACTGTATGTTTAATATATGTTTAGAAGATGATAAAGTAATGATCTTGACATATTTGTAACAAAAGACAAATTGATTGAAAATTTGGGTTGATAAACTAAATAATCAATTCCTTATAGACATTTATGATTAAGGATTGATTAAATATCGAAGGACTCCTTCAATAGTAAGCAAGCAGAGAAGAAATGGAAATAATTTGTCTAAAGTATTAGTATTGGTAAATTGTAATGAATATTAAGAGTGACCATGACCACTGAACATAGGATTATAGCATTTTTAATTCACTCTTCTAGAGTCATGAATGGAAAAAAAAGATATATGTATAGTGATTTAAATACTATAATGCAAGATTAAATGTTTCAAATAGTTGTGAAATTAAGGACCTCTAAAGTGTTTGTATTAGCCTAAGAATTCTTAAAACATAATGAGGATGATAAAAGACAATATACAAATACAAAGTGAAGAAAAAAAAATAACGCATATATGATGGTTTAGGAATAAAGGAAATATAGATATCATAATAAATCTTATGTTATAAGAATTGTTACTAAAATGGAGTTAGTAGAAAGAGGTGAATAACTAAGATAAAGAGAAAATGATAAGAAAATTCAAGGGGATGATAAATATGTATGAGAAAATAACTGAGATATGTAACATAAGTATTATTATTTGCCTCATGAATCAAGAGCATCTGCTTTGAAAATTAGAGGATGAATTTTTCTAAATGGGGGTAGAATGTAATACACAAGGATTTCCTAACCTATTAGAGTTAGCAATGAAGACACCATAATGATCATGTACTATACCATTCAAGGCCTTCTAACACATCAAGAATCATAAGAACATCATAAAAAGTAAATTCAAATAAATAATGTGACAATGAGTAAAGAATGCAATTAATTTTTATAAGCACTTTTGTGATAAAATGAAAGTCAAACTAAGTTTGACTTAATGTGACGTTGTTAACTATTTACTTGAAATGTGAATCTAAAGTGCTAGTGAATAGGTATTAACATCTCCTAAGTTATTGAGAGATGATAATAGTGACATGAGAAGTTGATTTCAATCATGTAGGTTTACTAGGTCAACTAAGGTTTTCCTAACCTATAAGAGTTAGCAATGTAGACACCATAATGTTCATATAATGTGCCATTCAAAGCCTTCCTGGAACATCAAGAACCATAAGAACATCACAAAAGTGAATTCAAATAAATAATGTGACAATGAGTAAAGAATGCAGTCAATTTTGATAATTACTTTTATTAAAATGAAAGTCAAACTGAGTTTGACTTAACATGACTTTGTTAACTATTTACTTGAAATGTGAATATAAAGTGTTAGAGAATGGGTATTAGCATCTTCTAAGTCATTGAGAGATAATAACAATGATATGAGAAGTTGAATTCAATTAAAGTTATAATGGGATAATAGAAGTCAAACTTAGTTTGACCTAGTAAGCCTACATGATTTACAAATCTAAACAATGCTATTGAAAGGCTAGTAAATATGAATTATACTATGTATAGAATTTATATAGTAATGTCTAGAGTGTGTAGTGATACTAGAAGGTAGAAATATGTATACTAAAGTGAAAGAAATGAAATGGAAAATTTATTAAGTTACTGAGTTTGAAATGTGCATATATGGATTCATAAATGGGGTTTTGGACTCTAAAGCTTTAGCCTATTAGATGGCTAGCCCATTAGGCCCTGTAACAACCCACACCTACCCTAGAAATTTTCGTGATAATTTGCTTGATTTAGAACTATTAAGGTTAAATATGTGCTTTTGTGAAAATTAGTAATCTAAGATATTGATGAGCATGTGACATATTAAATTAATTTTAATATGCATAATATGAGTTGCTATTGTGAAATAAATGATTTACATAATGTGCATTTACATAAAAGAATTTATTTTAAATAAAATGAATTTTCATGCATAAAGACAATTTTTAAGCATAAAATGATTTTATGAGTATTTTAAAATAATTTTTAAAATAAATATTTTGGGGGAAATATTACAGAATTAATAAGAAAAATATTCTTTTTATTTTTAATTATAATTAGCCCAAATACCCAAAAGTCCACAACACTAAAATCCTCCTAACCTAGTTCATTAAGGGTATTAGTGGAAATTGTACCCAAACCCTAATATATAATGAAAAATTTGGCCAGCCTAGGTCTTCCAGAAGCCACCACTTTATTTTTCTATATCATGGCAGAAAAATCCTCTCAAAATATTTCTCTCAACTGAAATTAAGAAAACACCTTTCTGTTTCGCGATTTCTTGACTGTAATCGTAAGTTTTTCTTCTCTTTCAATTTCTAAATTGATTTCTATGAAATAAATTATGGGAAAATTATTTTGAACTGGTTGATTACTGATTTTTATAGATTTAATTCTGTTTGGATGAGTTTTTGGGAGAGAAAATCTATTTTCTACTGAAAACACAAATCTTTCCGCGAGATTTCCCCAAAGGTAAATTCTATAACTTAAAATCATAAATTTTATGCATAAACATCACTAAAGGGGGGTGATTTATGCACTGTTGTTTTTTAAACTAATTTTTGATTTGCTTTGATAAAAAATATTGGATTAAATAATAATTCTGCATATTTCTGTGATGACCGGGAAGTTTCAAAAAACAAAGAAATTCAAGGTTTTTGTGCTAGAACTTAGAAGTTGGAAAATTTTATTACTAAATTAATATATGGCTACCAATTTATGTCAAAAAGCATTCTAATATGATATTTGTTTTGTTTAGATGAAAAATAATGATTTGAATCCTGTGTTTGTATATTGTTGTAATGAACAAAAAGCACGAAAACTCATAATTTTCACCTAAGCCTTAAAACTTGGAATTTTTTTGTATAAATACTATCTATGGCTATCAAATCATGCATGGATATGTTCTAAACTGATATTTACTATGATTGAATGAAAAATAATAGTTTAAACAACCTATTTACATATTTCTGAAATGACCAAAAAATACCAAAAATAAGAAAACTCATGGTTTTGTACCCTATAAACCAAAAGTTGAATTTTTATGTATGAACAATACTAAGTGTGGCCGATTCACATGAATTAATACTTTAAAATGATTTTTTTTGTGTTTACATGAAAAATCTTTGTTCAAACCATGTTTTTACATATTTCTAAAATAGACAAAAAGTGCGAAAAGAAAGAAAATTTAATTTTTTCTTTGGTAATGCATTCAGCCTACCTTAATATTTTTGTCCAAACATTTATAATTTTTATGTGATGCATATTGATGATTATTGACATGTATGTATGAATAATAAATGATAAAATTGCATATTAATTGAAGGTATGACCCTACATAAGCTTAAAGGCATTTTGGTATACTTAAGGTATCTTAACCTTATATTGTGATTAGAATGCAAATGTGATTGGGAAATATGAAACTAGATGTTATGATGACTTAATAATAAATGCATGGTTTTGAGTTGGTGAAGTGACAATTGAATAAAAAGGATCATAAGAGATAAGCATGACACTTGAAAGGTTAATTGCTAAGTTGACATGTATGGAAGTATAAAATGTATTAAGATAATTGATAAAGTGAGATGATATTGAGATAATAATATTGTGATGACCTTAGAAAGGTATTGATATGATTGTAATGTATTCATGTGAGCCTATAAGGCCTAACTATGCAAGACTTTTAAAGTCAACGTGTTATGTGCAAGTGATGAGTGCACTTATATATGAATTCTAAGTGTATGTGTATGCTATATGTGCATGGGGTAGTTATGGGATAGAAGCATCATGAGTTAATAAACACTAAGTACTAAACTAAATATTATGTTAGAGTTTGAGGAGCTTTAGAAGTGCAAAGGGACTACGTATACTAGGGGCAAAGAAACCCCAAGGTGAGTAAACATTGTATTCATTCTACAAGTGTGAGTAAACACTATGTTCATGTTACAAATGTGAATAAACATCGTGAACAACATTATTTTGTATAATAAGAATGTGATTTATTGTTATGTAAACCTTTGCATTTTTTGAAACCCAAGTTCCTTTCATCCTAATTTGATTAAGTGATTCTTTGCAAAGCTTGGGTTGCCAAAGGACAATTGGTCCAAAACTATTTGTTTATCCAATGAGAATTTCTTGTCATTATCACCCTAACTTATATTTTTTCTGGAACTACACTATCAGTGTCCTTTGTTCGAAAGTTAAACCACTATTGTTATTGGGATACATGTTATTATTGCCTTATGTGATATTGATAATTATGATTACCATTAGCTCTAGCTATGGTACCTTTTACCCTTTATACAGAATCCTCATGCCAATGCGGGTAATCATCGGAACCTATGCACACGGTCTTAACTTGATGGATAGGGATAGTGTATCCACCTCAGCTAGAAAGAGGGGGTTCTAGCCATGGAGCCTGATCAGCTTCATGCCTTATAAGTGATAAGAGTTGGAATTTGGTATAAGGCCACCTCTTCTTTATAGGTTCGAGTGATAGAGCAATAGCCTTCACTCTTTATAAGTTATAAGGGTGATTTTTGTAAACTTGCCAAATTGAACCGTTGCTAAATTGTAACTTGATTCATGAATTATAAATCATGAACTATGTGTATAAGCTATGTGTTTCATTTTCAAAGGAATATGTGATAATGTATGTGTCTTATCATTTACTCACTGAGATCATCTATCTCACCCCTTTTTCCTTGTGTGGTTCCAGGTGAGCAAATTTGAGGAGGCAAGGTGATGGCTCAAGCATTCTACTTCACTTGCGGATTCCTTGTCCAAGTTATTAATAATACTATTTTATGTCTAATGTTTAATTATAGACTTTCGCAATTAAAGGTATTCAACTAAAGGTTTAAAATGAATTATTGTAAGAGGTTTGGTATGATTCTAGGCATGATTTGTTTATGAGTAAGTAGGTTCTATGGGCATGGGTGACCTTATGTCTCCCCATGTTCTAGGACCGTCATATCTCTAAGGTTGGAATGTGACAAAGGTGGTATCAGAGCCGTAGTTTTTAAAAGTCTAGTTTAGGCTTATTTTATATGAGTTGTTTAAGTATAATCCTGGAGCATAGGAACTTTCTTGTCTTGTCACTTGCAATCTATCACTAGCATAGTTATACGAAATCCTAGCAGATTTTAGTAATCCTTATTATTATTTGCTTGATTTATGATTTTTCTGACATATGACCAAGAAAATTACACTTACTCGAGGATCGCGACCCAGAGCACCCCGTGTGGCCTATAAGAGGACTTGGCCGAAGATGTTTGAGAAAGTCATATCTGTGATTCACCTTATGAAGGGGAGACCCCTGATGAAGAGGAGGACACTAAGGAGCGCTTAGATCCTAATTGGGATTATAGTAAGATCCAAAAATTGGAGGATAACTATTCATATTTGAAGGAGGAAAATTGACGTCTTAAGGTTATGATTCATGTACTAAGGGAGGATATAGAGCAACTCAGGTCAGGGATCATTGAGCATGGAGGAGACTATTCACTAGTGAGGTCTGTGTCTTCGACCAATCACCATCAAGATAGAGATCTTCTTTGCTACCAATGTGATAGTAGTGGCCATATCACTCTTGATTGACAAGAGGCAGACACGACAGCTAGGTCAAGTAGATGATGATGATCGACATAACGGCATAGCACTTTATATGATATGAATGATTTTTCCTTGATTACCTAGTTACTTAGTATGAGATGATTTCCTTTATTATTGTGATATGATGTTATATTATGAGATTTATGCTACTTAATTGTGATGTGTGATGTGTACAAAACTATGTGATATGTGGTACATATATGACATGTGTTTAGTGATATGATACGGTAAATGCATGATGATGTGTGCTAGTATAAGAGGGGATTAAATTGGTTAGGATAGGGGATTAGTACTAAATTCCCTTATTATGATAAACATAATGCCTCCCAAGAAGAAGGTTCGCACAGTTGCCCAGTCTGTTAGGGCTAATGATGACGTTATATCGAACATAGCATCGAATGCTGCCTCTGCACCGGTACGGTCAAGAGAAAGATCTAACTTGAGGGCACTGACTATGGGCTCTAGTGAGCAAGCATCTTCGGAAGAAGTGCACGCCATGCACGAGGAAATGAGAGACTTACATAAGGAACTGGATGAGCTACAAGCTCAAAGGCGAGAAGCACTGCCAACTCAAAAAAGGAATAGAGTTACGCCACCTATGGTAATGGCACCTGCTTGGAGAGAGAGGAAGCAGCTACCTGATGAAGGGATGACTGTAGCAGAGTTTAAAAAGCTGCAACCACCTACCTTTTGTGGTGAGGAAGGAGATGATCCACATGAATTTTTAGATGAGATGGATAAGCTAGTACGTCATTTATCTTGCTCAAATGCCCGAGTGATCGAGTTGGTAGGACTCTAACTTAAGAAAGAAGCTTGGTATTGGTACGAGAGAAGTATTGAAGAGCAGCTTTACGAGGTAGACCCACCTACATGGGCAAAGTTTAAGCAAGAAGTAATGAATTAGTTCTTGCCAGAAAGAGAATGGCAAGATAGAGCATTGCAGTTCAAGCAACTAAAGTAAAAGCCAGGAATGTCCATGTCATATTATGCTAAGGAGTTTAATCGACTTAGTCGATTTGCAGTCAACATCGTTCCTATTGAAGCAAGTCACATCAATCATTTCCTAAAAGGACTGATCACACCTCTGTTCAATTCATTGGCAGTAATAGAATTTCCAACCTTAGCCAAGCTTATAGATAAGGCCAAGATAATGGAGAAAAGGTACAAGGCAAAGAGAGCCAAACAAGCTGAACAAGACCAGAAGGGAAGGCATAGGAACAAAAGTCATGGGGGATAGCATGGAAATGGAGGAGGCTCAAAGAAGGAATTTTCATCCTCTGGACCACGGAACAATCAAACTAAACAAGAATTTCCCACTTGCAGCAAATGTGGAAAGAAGCATCCTTGAATTTGCCAAAGAGATTCTAGTGCGTGCCTTAAGTGCGGGCAAATGGGGTACTTCATAAAGGATTGCCCTCAGACAAGGAGTCAAGGGAATGGGACCATAGTACGAACACAATCTAGACCATTCCTAACGTAAGGACAAGGAGTTAAGGACAAAGGAACAATGGTTGGGAATGCACCGATAATAGAGAATAAGGGCAAAGGTCAAGTTTTCGCTTTAAATCAGCAAGAGGCTCGCGATTCACACACAGCCATCACAGGTATCATCCCCATCCAAAGTTCTATGGCAAAATGGTTAATTGATTCTAGTGCTACCCATTATTTTGTGTCACCTTATTTTGCTAAGTACCTTGGTATAGATAAGGAATTGATGAGTGAACCATTAGTAATATCAACTCCTTTAGAGGAAGTGATGGAAGTAAGGTATAAGTATAAGGGCTGTGATGTAGATATTAATGAACAAAAACTTTTGATAATATTGCTAGAATTGGATGTACTAGAATTTGATGTGATATTTAGGGATGGACTAGTTATATAAGCATGGAGCTCGTATCAACTGTAAAAAGAAACTTGTCGAGTTTTGAACTAAAGATGGGAAGGAGTTTGTGTACCAAGGAGATAGGAATAAGAATCCCCTGAACTTAATATCGGCCTTAGGAGCGAGACGGATGTTAAGGAAAGGATGCCAAGCATACCTAGCCCATGTCATCGACATTGACAAGGAAGCTACCATTCAAGACGAGAGCATTCCAATGTTGGATGAATTCATAGATGTCTTCCTAGAAGATTTACCCGGATTACCACCTAATCGTGAGATCGAGTTCAACATTGAACTGCTATCTAGTATGCAACCTATATTAATACTGCCATATCGTATAGCACTAATGGAGCTGAAGGAGTTAAAGATACAATTGCATGATCTACTTCTTAAGGGTTTTATTCAACTAAGTAGTTCACCGTGGGGTGCTCCAGTGTTGTTCGTGAAGAAGAAGGATGGCTCATTCCGAATGTGCATTGACTATCGCCAGCTTAACAAAGTCACTGTAATGAATAGATACCCATTGCTGAGGATCGATGATCTTTTTGACCAATTGCAAGGAGCTAGTCAGTTCTCCAAGATCGACTTAAGGTCTGGCTATCATCAACTAAAGATCCAAGGAGAAGATATCTGCAAGACTTCTTTTCGTACTAGATATAGACACTATAAGTTCATAGTCTTGCCATTCGATTTGATGAATGCTCATGTTGCTTTCATGGATTTGATGAATCAAGTGTTCAAACCATTTGTTGACAAGTTTGTGATCGTGTTCATTGACGACATCCTGATTTACTCGAAGAATAAAAAAGAACATGAAGAACATCTGAGGATCGTGCTTCAAACGTTACATGATCGCCAACTCTACGCTTAGTTGTCTAAGTGTAAGTTTTGGATGGAGTCTGTCAACTTTCATGGACATGTTGTAAGTAAGGAAGGGAATCAAGTTGATCCTAAGAAAATTAAAGCAGTAGCATATTGGCCAAGGCCCACAACAGTTTCAAAAGTACAGAGTTTCTTAGGCATGGTGGGATATTATCGTAGATTCGTATAGGACTTTTCTAAGATAACAGCTCCGTTGACCAAGTTGACTAGAAAGAAAGTTAAGTTCAATTGGGAAGAGTCTTATGAGAAGAGTTTTTAAAAGCTCAAGAAGTATTTGATATCAACTCAAGTTTTGACATTACCAGATGGAAAAGAAGGATTCACTGTCTGTTGCGATACTTTTAGAGTAGGACTTAGGTGTGTCTTGATGCAAAATGGTAAAGTTATCACCTATGCATCATGACAACTAAAGAGATATAAAGTGAATTACCCTACTCATAATTTAGAATTAGCCGCAGTAGTGTTCGCTCTAAAGATATGGAGACATTACATGTATGGGATGAAGTGTGAGATCTACACAGATCATAAGAGTCTTCAGTACATCTTAAGCTAAAGAGATCTCAACCTGAAACAAAAGAGATGGATTGAACTATTGAAGGATTATGACTATCAGATTCTCTACCATCCTAGGAAGGTGAATGTAGTGGCAGATGCATTAAGTCGAAAGTCGATGGGAAGCTTAGCCCATGTGGATGTGAGAAAAAGGCCGATTGTGAAGGAACTAAAGCAATTGTTTAATGAAGGATTGAAACTGGAGATTAGAGGATCAAGAGTTTTATTGGCTCATTTTCAAGTAAGGTCTAAGTTCGTGGAAGAGATAAGGGATTCACAAGATAAGGACCCACACATGGTGAAGTTGAAGGGTGAGATAAGAGAAGGAAAGAACTCCGAGTTTGAAGTGGTCAATGGAATTTTAAAGTGCAAGAATAGAGTATGCATGCCTAATGTGGATGGATTAAGGGAAAGGATATTGAAAGAGGCACATCGGACACCTTACTGTGCTCATCCTGGAACTACCAATATGTACCATGATGTGAAAGTTGACTATTAGTGGCCTGGACTGAAGAAAGATGTGGCTAAGTTTGTAGCATCCTGCCTAACTTGCCAGCAAGTCAAGTATGAACATCAGCGATCCTCAGGATTGCTACAAGAGATGCGACTACCTGAATAGAAGTGGGAATGCATCACTATGGACTTCTTTGATGGCTTGCCTAGAACCTCCAAAGGATATGATTCTATATCGGTCATAGTGGATAGATTGACAAAGTCTGCTCATTTTCTAGAAGTTAAGACCACATATTCTGCAGCTCAGTATGCACAGTTGTATGTAGATGAGATTGTGAAACTACATGGAGTGCCAATTTTTATCATCTCAGATCGAGGAACTCAATTCACCTCAAGGTTCTGGCAGAAGTTGCAAGAAGCATTAGGAACACAACTAGATTTTAGTATGGCATTTCATCCTCAAATAGATAGCCAGTCTAAAAGAACAATTCAGACACTCATAGATATGCTAAGGATGTGTGTCTTGGACTTTGATGATAGCTGGGATAAGTATTTACCCTTGATTGAATTCACCTACAACAACAGCTATCATTTGTCCATTGGTATGGCACCAGACGAAGCATTATATGGGAGAAGATGTCGTTCTCCAATTTGTTGGATTGAACCCGGAGATAAGCATGTAGAAATGCCTGAATTACTTAAAGAGACTATCGAGAAAGTACCATTAATTCAAGATCGACTAAAGACGGCTTTCAGTCAGCAAAAGAGTTATGCGGACCCTAAGTGAAAAGAAATCAAATTTGCTGTGGGAGATCACATATTCTTAAAGGTCTCTCCAATGAAAGGAGGTATGAGATTTGGTAAGAAGGGGAAATTATCACCTTGTTTCATTGGTCCTTTTGAAATCTTAGATAAGGTTGAAAGGTATCTTATAGACTTGCCCTGCCTTTAACTATGGCGCATGTGCATCCAGTGTTCCACATCTCAATGTTAAGGAAATATATGTCAGATCCATCTCACGTTCTATTACCTTCAAACATTATATTGGATGAACAACTATCCTATGAGGAGTTACCAATAACTATAGTGGATCAATAAGTAAACAAGGAGATACCCATGATTAAGGTCCAGTGGCAAAATCATGGGATAGATGAGTGCACTTGGGAAGCAGAGGAAGAGATGTGGCAGAAGCACCCTCAGCTTCTCACGAGTAATTAGGTAAGGATTTAAATTTGAGGATTAATTTCTTTTAACGGGGGGGGGGGGGGGGGGGGGGGGGGGGGGAAGAATGTAACAACCCATACCTACACTAGGAATTTTTGTGATAATTTGCTTGATTTAGAACTATTAAGGTTAAGTGTGTACTTTTGTGAAAATTAGTAATCTAAGGGATTGATGAGCATATGTCATATTAAGTTAATTTTAATATACACAATATGAGTTACTATTGTGAAATAAATGATTTACATAAAGTGCATTTGCATAAAAGAATTTATTTTAAATAAAATGAATTTTCATGCATAAAGACAATTTTTAAGCATAAAATAATTTTATGAGTATTTTAAAATAATTTTTAAAATAAATATTTTGGGGGAAATATTACAAAATTAAAGAAAAATATTCTTTTTTTTTAATTATAATTAGCCCAAAATTTAAATAAAAAGCCCAAATACCCAAAAGCTCAATACGCTAAAATTCTCCTAACCTAGTTCATTAAGGATATTAGTAGAAATTGTACCCAAACCCTAATATATAATGAAAAATTTGGCCAGCCTAGGTCTTCTAGCAGCCACCACTTTAGTTTTCTATATCATTGCAGAAAAATTCTCTCAAGATATTTCTCTCAACTGAAATTAAGAAAACACATTTCCGTTTCGCGATTTCTTGACCATAATCATAAGTTTTTCTTCTCTTTCAATTTCTAAACTGATTTCTACGAAATAAATTATGGGAAAATTATTTTCAACTGGTTGATTACTAATTTTTACAATTTAATTCTATTTGAGTGAGTTTTTGGGAGAGAAAATTTATTTTCTATCGAAAACACAAATCTCTCCGCGAGATTTCTCCAAAGGTGAATTCTATAAATTAAAATCACAATTTTTATGCATAAATAGCACTAGAGGGGGGTGATTTCCACATTGTTATTTTCTAAACTAATTTTTGATTTGCTTTGATGAAAAATATTGGATTAAATAATAATTCTGCGTATTTCTGTGATGACCGGGAAGTTTTAGAAAACAAAGGAATTCAAGGTTTTTGTGCTAGAACTTAGGAGTTAGAAAATTTTATTACTATATTAATATATGGCTACTGATTTATGTGAGAAAGCATTCTAAAATGATATTTGTTTTGTTTAGATAAAAAATAATGATTTAAATCATGTGTCTGTATATTGTTGTAGTGAACGAAAAGCGCGAAAACTCATGATTTTCACCTAAACCTAAAAACTTAGAATTTTTTTGTATAAATACTATCTATGGCTGCCGACTCATGCATGGAGATGTTCTAAACTGATATTTACTATGATTGAATGAAAGATAATAGTTTAAACAATCTATTTACATATTTCTAAAATGACCGAAAAATACCAAAAATAAAAAAACTCATGGCTTTGTACCCTATAATCCAAAAGTTGAATTTTTATGTATGAACAATACTAACTGTGGCCGATTCACATGAATTAATACTTTTAAATGATTTTTTTTGTATTTACATGAAAAATCTTTATTCAAACTATGTTTTTACATATTTCTGAAATAGATGGAAAGTGCAAAAAGAAAGAAAATTTAATTTTTCCTTTGGTAATGCATTCAGCCTACCTTAATATTTTTGTCCGAATATTTATAATTTTTATGTGATGCATATTGATGATTATTGACATATATGTATGAATAATAAATGATAAAATTGCATGTTAATTGAAGGTATGATCCTATATAAGCTTAAAGGCATTTTGGTATACTTAATGTATACTTAAGGTATCTTAACCTTATAATGTGATTAGAATGCAAATGTGATTGGGAAATATGGAACTAGATATTATGATGACTTGATAATAATTACATGGTTTTGAGTTGATGAAGTGACAATTGAATAAAAAGGATCATAAAAGATAAGCATGACACTTGAAAGGTTAATTGTTAAGTTGACATGTATGGAAGTGTAAAGTGTATTAAGATAATTGTTAAAGTGAGATGATATTGAGGTAATAATATTGTGATGACCTTAGAAAGGTATTGATATGATTGTAATGTGTTCTCATGTGAGCCTATAAGGCCTAAGTATGTAAGACTTTTAAAGTCAACGTGTTATGTGCAAGTAATAAGTACACCTATATGTGAACTCTAAGTGTATGTGTATGCTATATGTGCATGGGGTAGTTATGGGATAGGAGCATCATGAGTTAATAAATACTAAGTATTAAACTAAATATTATGTTAGAGTTTGAGGAGCTTTAGAAGTGCAAAAGGACTACGTACACTAGGAGCAAAGGAACCCCAAGGTGAGTAAATATCGTATTCATTCTATAAGTGTGAGTAAACATCATATTCATTCTACAAGTGTGAGTAAAAACTATGTTCATGTTACAAATGTGAATAAACATCATGAACAACATTATGTTATATTATAAGAATGTGATATATTGTTATGTAAACCTTTGTATTTTTTGAAACCCAAGTTCCTTTCATCCTAATTTGATTAAGTGATTCTTCACAAAGCTTAGGTTGCCAAAGGACAATTAGTCCAAAACTATTTATTTATCTAATGAGAATTTCTTATCATTATCACCCTAACTTATATTCTTTCTAGAACTACACTATCATTGTCCTTTGTTCAAAAGTTAAACCACTATTATTATTGGGATACATGTTATTGTTGCCTTATGTGATATTAATAATTGTGATTACTATTAGCTCTAGCTATGGTACCTTTTACCCTTTACGCAGAATCCTCGTGCCGATACAGGTAATCATCGAAACCTGTGCACACGGTCTTAACCCGATGGATAAGGGTAGTGTATCCACCTCAGCTAGAAATGGGCAGTTCTAGCCATAGAGCCTGATCAGCTTCATGCCTGATAAGTGATAGGAGTTGGAATTTGGTATAAGGCCACCTCTCCTTTATAAGTTTGAGTAATAGAGTAATAGCCTTCACTCTTTATAAGTTATAAGTGTGATTTCTGCAAACATGCCAAATTGAACCCTTGCTAAATTGTAACTTGATTCATGAATTATAAGTCATGAACTATGTGTATAAGCTATGTGTTTCCTTTTCAAAATATGTGATAATGTATGTGCCTTATCATTTACTCACTGAGATAATCTATCCCACCCTTCTTTCCTTGTGTGGTTCCAAGTGAGCAAATGTAAGGAGGCAAGGTGATGACTTAAGCATTCTACTTCACTTGCGGGATTCCTTGTCTAAGTTATTAATAATACTATTTTATGAAGTCTTGTCATTAGATGGTTCGAGAATGTTGATTGATACTCATTTGAGATATATTATTTTCCTTATGGATTTTATGTGTAATTTTTAATTATAGACTTCTGCAATTAAAGGTATTCATCTAAAGGTTTAAAATGAGTTATTGTAAGAGGTTTGGTATGATCCTAGGCATGATTTGTTTATGAGTAAGTGGGTTCTACGGGCATGGGTGACCTTATGTCTCCCCATGTTCTAGGACCATCATATATCTATGGTTAGGATATGACAGACCCATGGTTGAATGAACAAACATTTAACTAGAGTTAAGAATGGTTAAACAATGTTATGTTTGGTGTTGGAAAAGCTAGCTATTAATTTTGACTTGGAAGCCAGCAATTTTTATTATGTTAATTCTTTTCCTAACTTTAATTATCACTTAATCCAATCCAATGTCTACATTCATTTTGACTCTTTCCAAACCATGTGATGAACATCATCAACCTAGAGGAGATCCTAGCCATTCATTTAATTAAATCATAGCCATCCATTGTGATTAAGTTATGGCCCTTGGATTAGAGATGATTGAACCCACACCATTCAACTTTCATATATAAGTAATATGATGTGCAAATTTCCACCATTTTTGCAAAACCTAACACACTATTTAAGCTATTTGATATGATACTTCTTGATGGCATTTGACTATTATGAACCTTTCATGTTGAATTCATAATGTGATCATTGAATTCCTTATTGTGAACCTTATATGAACCATTTTATCCATGCCTATTGATAAGCAAAAATACCCTTCTAATGTGGGGTAATACATTAGACCTTATGCACTTGGTAAAAGCCTATAGGTAGGGCAAGAGTATCCAACCTCTATTAGGGGGCATGTCTAACCATAAGACCTTATTAGTCTTATGTAATATGATGCATGTGGGTGAGCAAGGCTTAGGCCGCCACTCTTAAATTTATATGTGTGAGAAGCATTCTGCTTCCAAGAAATTACTATTTCTACTAAAAGATGTTGATTCCATCTTAAATGAGAAATCTATTCATAATGATAATTTTGACAAACATCACTCCATTGTCACCATGAGCCATCCTAATATTGAACCACGTACTCACCATATATATTCTATTATTATGTACTCACTGAGCTTTGTCTCATTCCTTAGTTGTCTAAATTTTTCAGGCAAGAATGATGAGTCAGCGAGGTAAATTCCAAGCCCAATTCTTCCATTTAAAAGTTGCTCTGCTAATTTCAAGTATTATGAGTCTTGGTTATATGACTATGAAGATCATTGTTTTAGAGCTTCATGGTTACTAAAGGTTTAGTACTAAAATGTTATTAGGTTTACATGTATTGTAAATTATATTATAATCACAATTATAATAGTGTATGAAGTAATGAACCTTTGGTTAATGACGTAAAATACAACTTTGGAAATTTTACGAGTTTTGTACATAAATGGTATTAGTAAGCAAGTATCTGGTAATATGTAAAATGATAAACAAGTAATGGGTAATAAAGGTAATCAAATTTCAATCTTAGGAGAAGGGTCAACATGGTAAAAAATTATAAGTTAAATGGGGTTCTATAGGTTTAGGTGACTTTATGTCCCCCCTATACTCTAGGACTATCATGGCTTAATAATTGGGTCGTGACATCTTTCTTCATATAGATGAAGAGACTTATATTTTTTAGTCATGTATCTTAAGCATCACTATCTACATGCCATTTGTTCTCCTTTGTAGTGGATTTGAGATATACTTACAAGAAAGTAAATTATCTTTTCTTAAATGCCCAAGCATACTTATGTCCTTAAGAGTTAGTCTTGAAAGGATCCTCAAGTTTCAAGTAAGCCTTCTTTAAATATAAATGCATATTTATGTACTTGAATTTTAAGCAATAGTGTCATTGAAGTTTAGACTTATAAGCCTTTTTGTTTTTTACCCTATGAGTGTAAGATGAATGCCTTTTCATAATATTATTATGTGAATATGCCCAACAGCAAGTGTGGTGTTGTGATTGTGGGTGTCTTTGAGCATGCCTTTTATTATATATATATGTATGATTTTCTCTTTGGGGCCTAACTCTTAAGCCTTATACAACTTTAATTATCCTTTTAGGATTAGAAGGTTTTGTGTGTGCCTTAGCTTTCTTATTACTTACCTTAATATTAGATGTTTGAGGAGTATAAGCTTTGATAAATAATGGAGGGGAGTGATAGTAGTATGTGCACTGGTGTCATGACCCAATTTCTAGATTATGACTGTCCTAGAGTTCAGTGAGACATAAGGTCACCTAAACCTATAGAACACCATTGATCCTATCATTATTTTACCTATTCCATTTGGTCATCTTCCCAAGATTGAAACCACATTCATTCTTTATCCTTTCCCATTATTACTTTAACTGTTCATTTATAACCATCATACTTTAGTGCCATCTTATGACAATGAATAGATCATTCATAAATATTAACAAATACTATCCACACATTCTTATTTACTATCATAAGTACATATACATAACAAATATTATCAATTGTCTACATTACTCTCCCACACAACATACTTTAATACTAAACCTTTAGACACCATAGAGCTTTAGATTGTTTATCCTCAAAATGACACAAACATAACACTTTTAGCAAGTCCAAAGCAAAGAAGCGTAGCACGGAGTTTACCTTGCTAACAAATCACCCTGACCTGGAAAATTATAAACAACTATGAGATGAGTCAAGCTTAGTGAGTATATAATAATATAACATAACATAAAGGCAATATAAAGGTCATCACTTAGATTGATTCAAGGTAACAATGGAGTGATGTTAATCAAAATTGGACATATTAGACTTTAGAATGCATTTTAGCAGAAATAATAATGTCTTGGAAGTGAAAAGCTTCCCACATATAAATATTAGAGTGGTAGTCTAAACCTTACTCACTCACATGCGTCATATTATGCAAAATTGATTAGGTCTTGCAGTTAGGCGTTCCCCCCTAACAAACATTAGGTACTCTCACCCTAGCCACAGGCTTATACCAAGTGCATAAGGTCTGATGTAATTCCTCACATTAGAGAGGATTTATGCTTATTCATGGGTGTCAATGAAAAGCATATCCAAGGTCTACAATAAGAAACCAATGAAAGATAGTTTAGCAATTTAATCATTCTCATCATTGAGTATAACATAGGACCAAGGTCTATAATAAGAAACCAATGAAAGATAGTTTAGCAATTTAATCATTCTCATCATTGAGCATAACATAGGACCAAGGTCTACAATAAGAAACCAATGAAAGATAGTTTAGCAATTTAATCATTCTCATCATTGAGCATAACATAGGACCAAGGCAAAATGCTCATCATGGTCAAATATCATATAAGGAGGATGTGCATTTCCAAAGGTTCAACAATCAAATGGGCAACCACATATCAAATTTCATTTTAAGTACATGATAAGGAATGGTAATTCAAACAATGGTTGCAAGAAATAGGCATAGTTACATCATATTATTAAGTACTTACCTTAACTCCTTTGCTCCTATTGATTGTTTGTTCTTTGATTAGTTTAATGTCCTTCACGGTCTTAAGCAATTTCTTTGCCCTTGCCTTGAATTTCTACACCCATAACATTTTAATTACATCAGTTTGTAACTAATAGTGTTACTAATTATATCTTTTACTTGTTTTATTACTTCAATTTATAATAGAGATGTCTTAATTGTGTGTCACACACACTTATAATTATTATTATTTCTAAGCAATTCCAAGCTACATTCCTCATTTAATTTCATAATTCCAAGTCTAAATCTCAAAATTCCCAAAACTATCAATTTCACTTTCAAACCTCCAATTAACTATAGATTCATAAAATTAACAATTAGGCAATCAATTCCCATTAATTAATATGAGTTAATTCACTCTTATTCATATGAACCCTAACTTTTCCCACTTATGTCAAATTTGGGGAAAACTCATAATTTCTCATCAAATCTTCAAATTAGTTGTAGAAATATGAAATTAGCATAACATATAACAAATGTGATCACTTAATTGTCACAATCTAGTATAAAAACACTAAGTTCCTCTTTTAACTATGTTTATGCCTCTAAGGTTTTCAAGTCTTGAATCATGTTCTCAAAATTCATTCTAACACTTCTAAATCATTTTTCTTCATCTAAAATAAACATAGATGTATTCACTTAGAGTTTAGAACACTCCATTGATCATTCACTAATGTTGGTCGAATCCTCCCTTTAACATTACTTTGGTATATTTCATGTTTTCTCTTCCTATCTTTCCATTTATCCTTTAATTCTCTAGACAAATCTCCATGTTTCATCTAAAATCATTCAAAACTACATCTTATGTATACTCACACTAGGTTGGCTGAATTCATCATATGGTATAAAAGAGATTTTTAGGCAACCAATTTACTAAAATCAACCTTAAAACATAGAAAAGAGAAGATGATCATAATTGCTCACCTTGGTTAGCTTTGATTTGCTAAAACTCTTATTACAATGGATGTAGAGAGAATCTATTTTCTTACTTTGAAACTTTGGTGTAGAGATAGGCAAAATATTATTTCATAGCATAAATTTGCATATATATATGATGAGTTGAATGGTGAGGATTTGATTAAGCAAAATCCAATGGTTAAGGTTTAATCTTAATGAAAGGCTAAGATTGGATCAAGTTGGATGGCTAAGATTCTCTTTTTAATGGTGATGATCATTATGTGGTGTTGGAGTGCTCAAAATGAATCTAGACTCAAGTGTAGAGAAGATAAGAGTTCAACTTAGATTACAATTTTGACTTGGCTAATTTTTTATGACTAGTTGGTCAAATTTTGTAACTCTTTCTCTACAACATATTCTTATTATCTTGGGCCAAATATTTTTAACTCATAAGCTTTGATGTTTACTAAATCTTGGGCCGAATGGGCCGTCCTCCTTATGTTGGGCTTGGCTTTGATATTTCAAGGGCCATTAACAAGCCCATAATCCCATTAACATACTTAGAAAATTTTCTTTTAAATTCCTTTCTTTCCTTTCACTATAACTTTCAATTTTATATTCTCTAACTTCTTTTCATAAATTATTAGTTGTCATATGAACTTTATTTCATTCATTAAAGCATAGTTAGTCAGAGTAAGATGATGTACTAGTCAAACAATTCAAATAGTATCACAAGGTTCCTAACTAATTTCCTTTCATTTCTATACTGTGCTAACATTTAAAGATCAAGTCTTTTAGCATCATTAGTAACTAAAATGAGTTATGAAATACTTGGGTATTACACCTAGGAGCCATATAATAGTTGTGTAATAGTAGATATTAATTTCCAGTGGCATAATAAATATATTCATAATGTGAAAACGGTTTCATAGTATTAAATATAGTCTTAAAGAATTTGTAAGAGGATATATTGTCAAGTGTCGAGAATATGGGAGACAGATTGCTCTTTTACAAATATTTTAAATATGTTCATGGTCATAGGATTAATGACTATGCATCATTAATTCTGGAAGACCATCACCTTTGTTTGTTTTCTATAATTAGTATGTGATACAAATGATTATAGAGTCAGTAAGTCTCATGCTGCTTGACATATGATGTCGATACAAACATGTGGATATTCATAAGATGAATAGTCAAACTGTGATATTAGATGATAATAATATGAAGTTTTACTACTTGTCAATTATTCATCATCTAGGTCATAATAGTGCATATAGTCCTTTAACATGAGAGATACTATATCTCATACATAGGTAGTTAGGATTTATTACGGCTTACATAGACATACTATTGATGTATAAATGTATGGCATGTGATAGTTCCAATTTGTTATGTATGGAGATAAGAGATTGCCAAGATAGAATTCATTACCTCGAGTAAATGAGGTTAAGATCTGGTTATTCTTGATAACTAAAGTTTATGGCCAGAACAGTAAGATTCACAAGAAAGAGTTTTAAAAGGAATGTAATCTTATCAAGAATTAGAACTGAGATAAGGACATAGAATCAATGCACATTAGGGTTTGACATAAACCATTACACTAGCCGAGATTGGGATCTTTAATGAAGCGACTCTAGTGCATGATAATTTATGATCAATGGTCCATATGATGTTTAAAGTTATCAACTATAAACATTCATTTCCAATTAGGTAGTCATTATATGGAATGCTAGCTATCACTCATGACTTATGGGACTAAATGTGAATTAGGAATTTCACATTAGTAGAGAAAAATATTTTCTCATTCCCATTACTAATTAGACATGAACCTAGAAAGTCACACACCTAATAGTGATCACCTTTCAAGTGTAAAAAGTTTATCATAATAATTAATTAAATTGTTTAATTCATTGATTAGTAGTAAAATGGTTAAACAAGTAATTAAATTTGTAAGGACCATAGCATGTCCTGATGTTAAATCTAAAAGGTTTCGATTCAATTAAATCTTAATTTGTATGTGATGTAAATGAGAAAAATTAAATTGAAAAATGATTTGGACTTAATTTTAAGCTTAGTGGAAACCATAAACACATGCGATGTTGCCTAAGCCCATATATGATGTGGAAAAGAGGCAATTTAGGGGTTAGAGAAAATTCACTATACATAAGCCCATATGGTGGGTTTAGGGGTTAGAGAATTTTCTACTAAGGTTAAAATTGTAATTACATCTTTTGCCTATTGGAAATATCCATTTTACCCTTAATGGATAAAATGGTCATTTTACCATTTAAAGAAGCAAAGTCCACCTTTTCCCTTTCATCAAATGATGAGCTAAAAAGGTGTTATGGACATTGTGAAGACTTAAGGGTTAAGTCTTAAAGAAAAGAAGTATATAAGTGTTATGCTTATCTTTTCTTCACAATAGTGAACATTATTTTCAATTTTTGAAGCTTTTAGAAAGAAGTTGAGAGAGAGATAGAAAAGATGAATAAAGAGTTTCTTTAATTTTTCTTTTAATCTTCAATTCTTTTTTTTGTTCTTTATGAGACAACAAATGCCTGCAAATTGAAAATGAGTTAAGTCTAGAACAAATCAAAGAGAAACCTTAACTTCCTAAAGGTTTTGAGGGAACATCTTGAATCAATTTGGGCAACCAAGAGAGGGATTTAAGAACACCAAAGAAACCAAATGGAAACTTAAAGGCAAGCTAAGTGTGGATGATCTAAGACTTCACACTTGGGTAGCTCTTTGTTAAAGAAAGAAGGAACCTTCAAGAGGTAATATGATTACTCTTCCTTCTTCTTTCTATGCATATGTGTTTTACATATAAATAAATTGATTTCTTAAATGGATGTTTGGACCAAAATGGGTGAAGTGAAATTTTAAAATGTTTGAAATTTCACCCCACCACCTTACTTCTACTATATTGGCTCCACCATTCCTAAAATTGGTATCAGAGCCAGTTAATTTCTATGTAAAACCTTTGCATATGTTGTTTTGGAGGTTTTGATTTGGTTGAAAAGGAATTATTGCACAAATGTTGTGCTCTTAGACATAGAATTTGCACCCATGAATCAAGAATCATGACCATAATTGGCATATCACGATCGTGAAAATGATGTCACGCCCATGAACGAGTGGATCAGAACAAGGGTTATTTTGTCGGTTAAGAGAATTGCAGCCATGATTTAAATTTTATGCTCGCAAAATCCATATCGCAGCCATTGAAGGTGGTCATAATTTTCACTTTGTCTACACCTAACTTTAACTTTTTTCCAAAATTGTTCTGAATTTATTTTTCAATCAAATAAATTTCTATGACTTAAAATATGATTTTAAGCTATACAAACCTTGAATATGTAATATTTAAAATGGATTTTTTGGAAATGTTCCAAAATTTAGAAATGTTTCAATGATGAATAATATACCTATAAATGTAATTATTGTATATACATGTTTTATCATTGTTTGAAAGGCATGGAAGGTTGATCATGGATAATGTATGATTTCTTATGTGGACATGTGATAATTAATTTTATTATTTTATGGGATGTAATTAAATATTAATTACTCATTTAAGTTGTAAATTAATTTCATTGAGCCTATAAGCTTTTTTGCTTTTGTAATCTCACCTTGGAATGCCAAGGTTACTAATGTACATATGGAAATATTGAGACGCAAAAACAAGAAGAGGTTGAACCCATAAAGATGCCTAGTGGGAGCATGAAGATACAAGTGTTGTAATTTGTTTAACCTAAATCCCATATCCAATCCTTATGGCTAGGAAGTGGATCCATAGAATCTATGATCATACCTATGTGTATGTTGTACATTTTATGAAATATATATATGATATATATGAATGCATGTGATGTATATTTAAAATGGATAATGTGCAAAGTGAAACTAACCTACAAATCCCGAAAATCTTTTAAAGAAAATATCGAGTCATGGTTCTCCATTGGAACAATAGTTCAAGAAAATTCAAATACTTATGACTTGACTAGTGTGAAAAGCCAATAACGATAATGCATATCTAAGGTTGGAAACACTAGGAACCAAATTAATTAGAACTCACAAAGAGTTGTGATGAACAAGTGTTGTTCACTTGTTAGATCATCCATACCTATCTCACCTTCAAGTTTCCATTTGGTTTCTTTGGTGTTCTTGAATCCCTCTCTTGGTTGCCCAAATTAATTTAAGATTTTCCTTTTAAAACCTTTAGAAAGTTAAGATTACTCTTTGATTTTTTTTGGACTAAACTCATGTTCAATTTGCAAGCATTTGTTCTTTCATAAAGAACAATGAAAAGAATCGAATATCAAAAGAAAAATTGAAGAAACTCTTTCTTC
Organism: Reutealis trisperma; assembly: GCA_947687605.1. Lineage (NCBI taxonomy): Eukaryota > Viridiplantae > Streptophyta > Magnoliopsida > Malpighiales > Euphorbiaceae > Reutealis > Reutealis trisperma. The sequence goes on along the minus strand of CANTUT010000751.1, from coordinate 977,327 downwards.
ATATTTTCTTTCTCTCTCTCAACTTCTCTCTAAAAGTTTCAAAAATGAAAATGAAGTTCAACTCATGTGAAGAAAAGATGAACATAACACTTATATACTTGTTTTCTTTAAGACTTAACCCTTAAGTCTTCATAATGACCATAACACCCTTTTAGCTCATCATTTGATGAAGAGGCAAAGGTGGACTTTGCTTCTTCAAATAGTGAATGACTACTTTACTCTTTAAGGGTAAAATAGATATTTCTATTAGCCAAAATATGTAATTACAATTTTAATCTTAGTAGAAAATTCTCTAACTCCTAAACCCATCATATGGGCTTATGAATAGTGAATTTTCTTTAACCCTTAAATTGCCTATTTTCCATATCATATATGGGCTTAGGCTACATCTCATGTGTTAAAGGTTTTCACTAAGTTCAAAATTAAGTCTTTCATTTAGTTCAAATAATTTTTCAATTTAATCTTTCTCATGTGTATCATATACAAATTAAGATTTAATTGAATGGAAACCTTTTTGATTTAACATCAGGACATGCTAGGGTCATTGTAAATTTAATTACATCTTGAATCATTTTACCTCTAATCAATTAATTAAACACTTTAAACCTTTTATACTTGAAAGATGATCACTATTGGGTATGTGACATTCTAGGTTCATTTCTAATTAGCAATGCGAATGAGAAAATATTTTTCTCTACTAATGTGAAATCTCTACTTCACACTTAGTCTCATAAGTTGTGAGTGACAACTAGCATTCCATATCATAACTACCTAATTAGAAATAAATTTTTATAGTTGATTACTTTAAATATCACATGGACCATCGATCATAAATTATCATGCACTCGAATCCCTTCATCAATGTAATACCCAAGGTTTCCCTACCCTACAAGAGTTAGTAATAAACACACCATAATGTTCATGTAACATGCCATTTAAGGCCTTTCTAGCACATCAAGCATCATAGGAACATCATAAGAAATGAATTTAATAAACAATGTGATAATGGGTAAAGAATGTAATCAATTTTGATAAGCACTTTTTTGATAAAATGAAATTCAAACCAAGTTTGACTTAATATGACTACATTAATTGTTTATTTGAAATATGAATCTAAAGTGCTAGTAAATGGGTATTAGCATCTCCTAAGTCATTAGGAGATGATAATGGTGACATGAAAAATTAATTTCAATCAAAGTTACAATGGTACAATGGAAGTCAAACTTAGTTTGACCCAATGAGTCTACATGATGTACACACTTGAACAATGCAATCGAAGAGCTAGTAAATGTGCATTATAATGTGTGTAAAATTTATCTAGCAATGTCTAGAGTGTGTAATGTCATGAAATATAGAAATATGTATACCAAAGCAAAAGAAACAAAATGGAAAATTTATTAAGTTACTGAGGTTGGAACGTGCATATATGGATTTGTTAATGGGCTCTTAGACTCTAAGACCCAAGCCTATTGGATGGCCCGCCCATTAGGGCCATAAATGGATGAACATAAGCCTTAACAAGGGTTAGAAATGATTAATCAAGGTTAAGTTTGATGTCAGAAAAGCTAACCACAAAATATGACTAAGAAGCCACCATTTTTTGCTTAGTCCATTTCCTTTTCCAACTTGAATTCTCACTTCATCCACACCCTAGTCTACATTCATTTTGCTACTTCCAAAATCATATGATGATCATCACTATTGTAGAGAAAATCCTAGCCATCCAACTTGATCCAATCATAGTCATTCATTAAGATAAAATTATAACCATTGGATTTAACTTGATTAAATCCTCACCATCCAACCCATTATATATACATAAGCAAAAATTATGTTATGAAATAACATTTACCCTATCTCTACACCATAGTTTCACCCTAAGGAAGGAAATTCTCTCTACACCACTTGCGACAAGAACCTTAACAAATCAAAGCTAATCAAGGTGAGAAATTAAGTCCATCTTATCTTTTCTATGTTCTAAGGTTGATTTTAGTATTTTAGTTGCATAAAATCCTTTCTACACCATAAGAAAATTTGGCCAGCCAAGGGAAACCCTACATAAGATGTGATTTTGAATGATATAGAGATTTGGTTAAAGAATTAAAGGGTTTATAGGAAGATAGGAAAAGAAAACATGAAAATACCTAAGTACAACTAAAGGGTGAATTCGGCCCATATTAGTGAATTTTCAAGAAAGTGTTCTAAATTCTAATTGAATACATCTATGGTCATTTTAGATAAAGAACAATGATTTAGAAATATTAAAATGAATTTTGGAATCTTGGTTTAAGACTTGAACATCTTAGGCGCATAAATATAGTTTAAAAGGGGAACTTGATGTTTTAATGCTAGATATTGGTAATCGAATGATCATATAGGTTTTATGTTATGCAAATTTCATAATTCTATAATTAATTTGAAGATTTGATGAGGAATTAATAGTTTTCCCTAAATTCTAGGGTATATGGAAAAAATTGGAAATTTTAAGAATTGAACTTGAATTTATAAAATTGAAGGGAGAATTAAGTTTAAGAATGGTGTAACATGAGTTGTATAATGTAAATTTCAAATTCGATTGATAGAAATGATTTTCCCCAAATTTCATGAACTAGGTTCACATATGTAATTAAGGTGAAAGTGGAATTAGTTCCCTTGAATATTGGAAATTGTTTAAATTATTCTAATTGACTATTATGAAAGTTGAAATGTGAAATAGGAAGGAAAGAAATTATCTTTCCTTAAGTGAGCCATTGGAAAACAACTGGAAAGTATTGAAATTAGTAACAAGTATATGTATAGTATATCTTGACCTTAAAAGTAAGAAGGGAGCACTACAATGAACAAAATAAAAGTGTTAACAAGTTAACCTAAATTTAAACTATTGATATAACAAAGAAGTGATTAATGTGTAATTGAAATACAAATGTGTAGAATCTAAAGACAAGGACAAGGATATTGTCCTAGAGTGCGAGAAGCACTACTAGCATCAGAGTTAAATGTTAATAGGAGCAAAGGAGTCTAAGGTGAGTACTTAATAATATAATATGACTTTGTGCCATATGCTTTGAACCTTTATTATTCAAACCATAATCGTTGAAATATTTCAATTCCTTGAGGAGCTTGAATTGCCCGTTGAATATTGAGCCATTTGATATAATGCTTCTTGATGACATTTGACTATTATGAACTTATCATGTTGAATTCATAATGTGATCATTGAATTCCTTACCGTGGATCTTATATGAACTTTCCTATCGGTGCCTATCGATAAGTAGAAATACCTTTCTGATGTGGGGAAATGCATCGGACCATGTGCAGTTGATATAAGCTTGCAGGTAGGGCGAGAGTACCCAACCTCTGTTAAGGGGGAACACCTAACTATAAGACCTTATCAGTCTTGCGTAATGTGATACATATGAGTGAGCAAGGCTTAGGCCACCACTCCTGAATTTATATATATGGGAAGCATTCTGCTTCTAAGAAAATATTATTTCTGCTAAAGATATTGTTTCCATCTCAAATGAGAAATTGAATCTTAATGACAATATTGACTAAAAAATTATTTCATTGCCATAAAGAGCTCTTCTTGATAATGGCCTTTGTACTCACCATTTCTATTGTATTATTATGTAAATTCTAAGGCCCATCCCTTCGCTTAGAAGTTGCTCTGCTAATCTCTAGTGGATGAATTTGGGTTATACTATTATGAAGAACATTGTCTTAGAGCTCCATGGTTACTGAAGGTGTAATACTATTGTGTTATGAGATTATAAATACTATAAATTATATTTGAGATAGTAAGAAATGAATGTATGTAACATGGAATGAATATTATAATGATATTAATGAGCATTTAGTTATATGTAAAATAATCAAATGATAATTGGAAAAAAGGCAAAAAGGGAAATTGGGTTCCAATTTTGGGGTAAAGTTGAACATGGTAAATGGTAAAATGTTATAAGTTAAATGGGGTTCTACGAGTTTAGGTGATTTTATGTCTCCCTATGCCTCAAGACCATTACGGCTTAACAAGTGGGTCATGAGAATTAAAGATCCCAATCTTGGCTAGGGTAATGGTTTATGTCAAACCCTAATATGCTTTGATTTTATGTCCTTATCGCAATTCTAATTCTTGATGAGATTAGATTCCTTCTAAAAACTCTTTCTAGTGAATCTGTTTGTCCTAGCTGGGAGCTTTAATTATTAAGAATAACCAGATAGCATAGGATCTTAACCTCATTTACTCGAGGTAATGAACTCTATCTTAGCGATCACTTACCTCTATCCATAACAAATTAGAACTATCACATGCCATATATATGTACTTGAATAGTACATCTATGTAAGTAGTAATAAATCCTAACAACCTATGTATAAGATATAGTATCCCTTAAGTCAAAGAATTATACGCACTATGATGACCTAGATGATTAATAATTGACAAGTAGTAAAACCCCATATTATTATCATCTAACATCAAAGTTTGACTATTCATCCTATGAACATCCACGTGTTTGTATCGACATCACATGTTAAGCAACATAAGACTCACTGCCTCTATAATTATCCATATCACATAATGATTACAAAAAACAAATAGAGGTGATGGTCTTCCAAAATTAATGATGCCTAGTCATTAATCCTATGACCATGAATATATTTCAAATATTTGTACAAGAGCGATATGTCTCCCATATTCTCAACACTAAAGAATCAATCCTCTTACAAATACTTAAGGATTATATTCAATAATATGAAACACTTTTCACATTATGAATATATATATTATGCCATTGGGAATTAATATTTACAATTACATAACTATTATATGGCTCATAGGGCACATACTGCTATCAATTCTGGTGTAACAAATCCTACATCCACTCCTCAACCTCAATTGGATATTTCCACTATAATTGGACTATACAATGGATTTTTCACTAGTTTACTCCTAACTTATTGTTTAGGCTTACACCAAACCTTACAAATGTTTTAATAAGGCGCATACTTAAACTAATAAGAGTTTTCTAAAACTCACTTTTCTAAAACTCACTCCCTAATGTAATAAGTGTTTCTGGCTAACACATAACCCTTAGAGTATTCAAAGCTCACCAACTAACACAAAGTAAGAATTTAAGAGTTTAAAACTCAAGAAATCAAAGTACAAGTAGTGTGACCACTTAGAGAAGTTGTTGAACTCTATTAAAGGCTATTAGAGGGAGTATTTATAGCTTCCCACCTAAATGGCCATTACAAATAATGGTAAGGCCAAATCTTCTTCTAATAGCTAGAAATCTTGCATTAAATGCTTTATCAGACTTGAATCGCTATCACGGAGCCTTCTCACAGTAGCAATCTTCCTTTCACAGTTAAGACTAATGAATCACATCCGTGATCTTTAAATTTTTTTCAACAGCTAGTTGACATATGGCATAAGCTTATTCGTTATCCACTAAACTATTGAAATTGTTTCCTACTAAATGAATATCACGTTCACAATTCCTATTTTACCTTTAATTAATTCACAGTTGCAACATTTTTTTTTTTTTTTTTTGCGATTATGACTTGCTAACTGTAAGCGTGGCATGCTGCTGATGGTCGCAATTTACATGTCTGAGACAATACTTAGAAAACTTTCCATATTTCTTTAATTTTAAATTTTTCTATGTCATTATCTATAAAAACACATTCAATGCAACTATTAATGCTATCTAATTTGATTGTCAAAATCAAAATCAAGATTGACTAAATTGTGAACCCAATTTGATAAGCAGTTATAGTTATCCCCCTATGACATCATCTTTAACTTTCTCCACTAGGTTCACTTTTGAGATAAGTATCTGTTCTTATATCCCCACTTCTTGAAAATTTCCCAAGCACTCTAATTATAACCTAATTTCTTTTCCATTAAACAAATCTCTTGTATTACTTCTCATTGATTAACCAATGGATTCTACTGCCTTATACAAAAATCCTTAAGATATGCACCTCATCCTCTATTTCCATAAGAAAGTCAGTAGGGTCCTCTTCACTCTTATACTTCAAAGGTTTCAACTTCATAAACTTTTCAAAAGAGACATATTCAACTAGTAGTATGGCTTGTTGTCTTTGCTAGAAATTAATCCAACCTTTATTTTATTGTTGACACATCATTCCTAATTTGATCATTAGAATTCTCTTTAAATAAATTAGTTATTTAGGTCAATCTCTTCCATATTCCTGCGGAGGAAGCATCATAATAATATAAAAGAAATAATAAGATTTAGATCACAACATAATCGATTCTCTAATATATACTTATAAGAAAATAAAACATCAATAAATAAAAATCCAATGCTCCATAATTTACTTAGTCTAGTATATTCTTAGCTTGTTAAACTTATGTTATCTTATATATGCTTCTATGTCTAACTTATCATTTATACTTTTATTCTATTCTTAACTTAATATTTTCCATGTCTTTTGTTCTGATAAACCTTTATTAAGACACTATTTGTCTTTCTTAATTCTCTTACTAATCAATGTGATACATCGTCAAATTAGTAAAATCATAGAAAGCACCAGGGAATATAATTTCATAAATGATAAAAATATTAAAGAGAACTAATCTGTAAAGTACTATAAGAATCAATATAATATGAATTTGTATAATATCATGAATGTTGAAAACATGTCAAAATATTCTTTCATGTAAACTAACAACAATACACATTAGTGAGTTTGGATTTATTTTTCCACATCAGTGGAAATCTCACACCATTATCCATCAGAGATCAAATGATGGGACGAGCCACTAACCCATATGTCTCCATCATTCGTAGCATCGTCATATACCATCATAGTATAAGTAATAAACAATCAAAGGCATATTGGAGCAAACTTGTATAGTCTTCTTAACAATCATGGGCTGCTACATACCTGAGAGATATCCTTGCATGCTTGCGAGAACACATCTGACTTAGGTTATAGACCTAGTCAATTAAATCACATATGCATTTGGTCTAATAAATACCCTCATTTGTTAGGCATTCTATCAATTCAACATATAACATTTAATAATAATACTTAGGAGAATTATTTATTTCATTTTAATCATAAAGTTAGCCTAAATGGCTTTGACTAAAATATAGTGAGCTTGGTCTACATGACCTTCATCTATTACAATGAAGTTGGCTTCAATTACAATAAAAACAAATTTAATTATAGTCAAGAGTATTTTCTTGTATAATAATATATCTTCGATCCAAATGATCTTGCTTATGTAATGATGGCTTCACTGATTTCACTTTTATATAGAACTTACAAAAAAAAAATACAATATTAGATTACCCACCAAAGGTGATAGTAACAATAACACTAATGAAATTACTAATATCCCAAGAGATCACTAAAGGAATGGAATTCATCAAACATTTAGGAAGGAACTTTTATCATATTATTCATGCATTTCTTAATTTACAAACAAGAAGATTTACAATCCTGTAATCTTACCTCAACATTTTGTCCTCGTATTAGGCTCTATGGGACCATTCAGCTTAATTCTCCATCATTTTTAGTGCCAGTTTCTCCAATAGAGTCAAAATCTCCATCAATGACTTTCCAAGAACTCCCTAATCATTTCAAATCAAGATTTCACTACCTAGGTTCTAGTTATCATTAAACATTGCTTTGTCCATCCTTAGCCTTACTAGATCCATCAATCTATCCTGTAGACCCACTTAGAGATCTTTTAAGAAAACTAAAAGGTTCATTGCCCTACTAGATCTTTATGTTTCATAAGATTGGTTGTTTCATTTGAAGAATAAGGCTTAAATGAAAAAGTTTAGGTTTAAATTGGTTTCTATGAAGTTTTAGAGAAAAACTCAAAATTTAAACTTTTAGAAAAAGAATATAACCACGCAAAACAAAACTAAATAGTCTTAAAATCTTAAAAAGAGTAGAAGTGATTATGGCTTATGTTATGAAAAGATATAAAGTCGATCAATAGTTATTAAAGGAATAGGCAATTCATATTAGAAAGGTAAACTTTTTTTGGGATGGTAACTTTTTCTTGGAAATAAAAATATCATTAATGAATTGTCAAAATAGATGATTTTTCATCTAATCCTCACTTATTTGTTACAATATAATATCTTACTCTATCACACGTTCAAACCTATTAGTTCACCTCGTAATCATTCACTAGTACTAAAGCATTATCATTGAATCCTCAGTTCATCCTCATCTTATCTAGTCTAAACTTACCTGACTCTTTTTCATAAACCTATAGACATCCTCAGCAACTTCATTAGTTTCTTAGACTCATCTCACGTTCGTTCCATGCACCTAGCTTTATTGAACCCATTTATTCATTTCCTAACACCTCACTTATTTTACCCTATATCATGTTTGACTTGTATACTAATATTCCTCTTTATGTCATGTCTCTCATCATTTCTAATCATCACCAATACAACTTTGTTTATGGTCTAACCCTGTTATCATAGTTCATTCTTACTAAGATTTCACTTTTGTCACCAATCTTATTCTAACCATTGAGATTCTAATGATGTTTTATTTTCCATCTTCATCCAAGTATTGGCATCCATCATAATAATGACTAAATAGGGTATTACATTCTCCCCTCCTTTATAAAAATTCATTCTCAAATTTTGATAACTCCCTCACATCTTATTTGTTATACTTATCCCCTTATGGCATCATCTTTAGCTTTTTTTATTAGTTATATATGTAATTCTCAAGAAAAAAATAGAATTATTTGTTCAAAGGAGGTAATTAAATAATAAATTTCAAAAGGGTTATTAAAGTTTAAAGATGATTAACACCATTTTGTCAATAAGCTAACCTTTATAGTAGAATATGTCAGCAACAAATTGCATTATTCATCACTTTTTTCCCTTAATTTATATCATCATTTTTTAGTAGATATTCCCATTTTATCCAAGATACTTGTATACTTAGTACAATATTAGCAAAAAAAAAAAAAGGTAGAATTGGTAAGAAAGAAACCATAAAGATGTTAAATGAATTTCAACCATTTTCAAATCCTATTATATGATCTAATGCATCTTATATATAGAAAAAAAAAAGAAATCTAAATAAGTGAAATAAAAAGAGAGAGAGAGCTAAAACAAAATGGAGTAACTTCACCCACCTCCCTCACTCTCCTTCACTTAGTCTCATGCACTATCACTAACCATCTGTCAATCCTAGGCTCTCACACACTTACTCTTCCTCATACATGAACACATATCCTTTACTCTTTCACAGACCTATATCACCCTCTCATACAGACTCTCTCAATATCACTCATTCTCACTCACCTACTCAATCTCACTCACTCTTAATGACTCATAAGCTATCATTAAAAGGCGTAAACCAACTCCCATTGTAATAGCAAGCTTGAGCCTCACTAGCAACACTCTCTTCTTTAATTTTCTTACATGGGATTTTTGAATGCATTGCAAAATTATTTATTTTATTTTATTATCATTGATTAAATATCATGTGATTCATAATTTTCTTTGTCCTAATATTGGCAACTAAAATTTTGCTTGAACTGAAATATTATATTAGCAAAAGAAAAAAAAAAAAACATAGGGAACTGATGTGCCAAAATGCACACTAACAAACTACAAGTGCACAGGTCGTTATCAAGTAATAAAGTAGTAAGTATATGAGTATCGTCTCCATGAGGATAGTGTATAAGTGCTAGCGTAAACTTTGATTATTGTCTAGTTGATCAAGATGTAAATTGATTAAAATAAGCTAAATTAACTAAGCTAATAAAAGAAAGCAAGTAAATGATATTGATGGAAATAATCTAGGCAAAGCTAATCAAGATATAAATCCCCCTAGTTTCTCATGTACATCAAACAATGGATTGAATTGGACTCTCACTAAATTAGATAAAAACCTTTCTCAAGTGATTAAATCCCTAACTTCCTAAGTGTTGTAGGGGAATCTCTTCTCAACCTATTATCAAATAGGAGCAGCATTAAATTCAAAAGATTAACATCCAAAGAAGTCTTGTAGGTCTATCTCTAGTACCCCAATCAACTCTCTATTCCCATGAGTGATCTATCTATATCAGGGTATCTCTACTCGTCCAATATAGAAACAATATCCAATCAACAAGCTAGTAATTGCTAATTAGAATAATAAGATTTATCATGAAAATAAAATAACCAAAGATGAATTGATTAAAGTTTAAATCCTTCAATCTATATAATCAAAACTAGGATTCATTACAAATATAATTAGTTCATATTAAAATTGAATAACAAAGATGCAAAAAAATAAAGGAGGAATAAATCTCAAACAAATCTAGGTGATGTTCTTCGAAATCTTCCCTTCAATCTTCCACATCCACTTAGATCTTGGTCTTTGATTTGATTAAATCCTCAATATCTCTAGTCTTCAAGCCTTTCCCATGACTCTAGGGCTTAGCCAACCCTCTTAAATCTCTATTTTTGCTCTGTGGCGGCTCCCTCTTAAAATGCTATCTGATTTGATTTATATTGCTGAATTTTAACCTTCCACCACTAGAGCCACCACTGGGGTTCCAGTGGTGGCTATGATGCTAAAGGCCCACGGGTGAAACCTCAGTGGTGGCTCCACCCGTGGGAGGCTACTGGATATATTTTTTCTAATTTGCTCTTATCACACGGGTGGAATCCCATGTGGGATTTCAGTGGTGTTTGTCCCATGAGTGAAATCTCAGTGGTGGCTCCACCCATGTCTGCCCATCTTCTTCCAAAAGTTAGCATTTTGGCTTGGATCTTTCACCATTTTGAGTCACATTTGGTTCATAGCATCATTTGGTACTGGATTAACTAAAAGAACTCTAGAAAAGCACTAAACAAACAAATCAAACTCAATTTAAGGATAAAATATTATTAAAAATAAGGGGTAAAGTGTAGTTGATTAAGTGCTTATTAGGAACCATCCCCTTCTTTCTTTCTTTTTTTAATTTTATTGCTTTTCTGTATTTTTTTTCTAGAATTTCTTACATACATTACCATCTTTAAGGAAAGGGATTTATGGAGAATCTCCAATGAGGTATGGAAGTGGGAACAATGGCAGCAGCAAGGTAACTCCCTCTAATTTTTTTAGTTTTTAAAAGATCTTCTAAAAAATTTAATTTGGTAATACATGTAAGATAAACTCTTTCTTTATTTATCTTTACTTACTATTTTTGTAATACCTAAGGATTTCATAACTTGTCATAGTTACTAATGATACTAGAGCACTAGGTTTTTGAATGTTAGTATAGTATAGAAATGAAAGAGAATTGATTAGAAACTTTATGACATCATTTGAAATGTTTGCCTAGTTTATGATTATCTTATGATTAATTGTGCTCTAGTGAATTAAATAAAGCTTATATGATAGCTTACAAGGTATAGGAAGAGGATAGAGAGTATAATTTAGAAAGTCAAAGTGAAAGGAAAGAAAGAAAATTTTTTTAAGTATGATATTGAGCTTATGGGCTTGTAAATGGGCCTTAGAACATCTAAGGACCAAGCCTAACAATGGGACTAGCCCACAAGCCCAAGGTTGAAGGAAGCATCAAGCTTATAAGTGGTAAGCCCAAAAAAATTTTGATGTAGAGATAGAGCCACCAAATTTGACTTATAGCAACCAAAATTGACCTAAGTCAAATCTTTAACCAAATTGGAATTTTAATCTTCCTACAAAGATGAGTAGATGCATCCTTTTAGTATTTCAATGCTTCATGATGAACATCACTTGAATTGACAAAATCTTGGTTATCCAAATGAGGTATATCATAACTATCCATTAAGATCAAATCTTACCTATTGGATTAAGTTTGATCAAATCCTCACCATCCAACCTATCATATATATATATATATATATATATATATATATATATATATATATATATATATATATATATATATATATATATATATATATATATATATATATATATATATATATATATATATATATATTTATGTACATCATTTACAATTCTCTACACCAAAACTTCACATTAACAAAAAGGAAATTCTCTCTACATCAACATCAAAAAGAACTATAACAAATCAAAGCTAACCAATGTGAGAAACCATGTCCATCTTTTCTTTTCTATGTTTTAAGTTTGATTTTAGCATTTTAGTTGCATAAAATCTCTTTAGCCCCATATATAAATTTTGGCCAACTAAGAGAGTGCACACATAAGATATAGTTTTTAATGTTCTCAGATGAAATATGGAGATTTGGCTAGAAAATTAAAGGATTAATATAAAGATAGGTAAAGAAAACATGAAAGTTACCTAAATATCGTAGGTGTTGAATTCAGCCAAGATGGGATATAAACAAGAAAGTGTTCTAAATTCTAATTGAATGCATCTATGGTTACTTTAGATGAAGAAAATGATTTGAAAGTGTTAAAAAGAATTTTGGGAACTTTATTTAGGACTTGGAAATCCTAGTGCCATAAACTTAGTAAGAAAGGAAACTTGGTGTTCTAATGTTAAATTTTTATAATTAAATGATCGCATAGATTTTATGTTATGTGAATTTCACATTTCTACAACTAATGTGAATTTCACATTTCTACAACTAATTTAAAGTTTTGATAGGAAAACTTGTAATTTGACCTAAGTGGGACAAGTTAGGCTTCTTATGAATAAGAGTGAATTAATTCAAAATAATTGATGGGAATTGATTGCCTAGGTGTTAATTTGATGAACCTATGGTTAATTTGAGGATTGGAAAGGAAATTAATAGTTTTCCCCAAATTTTAGGGTTTATAGAACAATTTGGGAATTATGAGATTTAAACTTGGATTCACAAAATTAAATAAGGAATTAAGCTTAGAAATGATTGGAAATGGGAATATGCATAAGTGTATCACTATTAGTATACCTCCATTGTGAAATAGTGGAACAAATATAAAATAGATAAATTATGACTAGTAACACTATTGATTACTATTTAATATGTAATGAAAATACTATGGTGTAGAACCTCAAGGCAAGGGCAAGGAAATTGCTCAAGACCATGAAGGACACTAAAGTACTCAAAAGTGAACACTAATAGGAGCAAAGGAGTTCAAGATGAATACTTAATAATATGATGTAATTGTGCCATATTGTTTGCAAACCATTGCTTGAATTACCATCCTTTGACATGTACCTTGAAGTGACATTGAATATGTGTTTGCCCATTGATTGTTGAGCCTTTGGAAATCCATATCCTTCTTATATGATATTTGACCATGATAAGCCTCCTACATTGGTTCTATATTGTGCCAATGATGAGAATGATTGATATGCCAAACTATTTTCCATTGAATTACTAATGTAGACCTTGTATGCTTCTTTCATTGATACCTATGATTAAGCAGAAATCCTTTCTAGTGTTAGGAAATACATCAGACCTTGTGCATTTGGCATAAGCCCGTGGGTAGGGCAAGAGTACCCAACCTCTATTAGGGGGAACACTTAATCACAAGGCCCGATTAATCTTGCATAGTTTGATGTACATGAGTGAGGAAGGCTTAGGCTGCCACTTTTTAATATTCATATGTGGGAAGCTTTTTGGTTCCAAGACAATATTATTTCTGGTAAAATGTATTCAAAAATTAAAATCTTGAACCTATCCAAGTGATATATGATATTGCCTTCATATTATGTTATATTATTATGTACTCACTGAGTTTGTCTCATTCTATAGTTGTTTAAAATTTTTCAAGTTAGGGTGAGTCATTACAAGGTAAATTCTGAGCTATGCTTCTCTACTTGGGACTTGCTGCTATGTTTTGAGTTTTGCTTGTGCACCATTGTATTTGAAAACTTAGTATTAAGATGTATTGTGTTGAAGAGCATTCTAAACAGATAATAGTAATTGTTATATATACATATTTATGATAGTAAGTAAGAATTTATGAATAGCATTTATAAATACTTAAGAATAATGTTCCAATCAATGGTTATGAAATGGCATTAAAGTGTAATGGCTATAAATGATTGGATAAAGTGATAATGGAAATGGTAAAGAGTGAATGGGGTTTCAATCTTAGGATAGGTTATAAAAAGAATATGCTAAATGATAATAAAATCAATAAGGTTCTACAGGTTTAGGTGATCTTATATCTCCCTAAGCTATAGGACCGTCTCTACCTAGAAATTGGGTCGTGATAATTTTTTTTCACTATGATTGTTTTAGGAGTGGGATTGATAGTGAAAAGTAATGGAATTTGTCAACTGAAGTGATTTGTATATGGAGAATTGGTAGGTTATATATTAGAGTGTTTGAAATGTGAGAATTAGTGAGATTAGCTATGTATGTGTAGGAAAATATATTTTAAGGAAAAAGCAACTTAATTGTTATTAATGTATTAACATACATTTATATAAGTGTACAGCTAAAGTCTGTTAACAACAAATAGAGATAAAGTATACAACAATTTGATAGAGATTAAACTTATCTATCTATTAGCTATCTTTATCACTCCCCCATATTCAACAAACAGTCAACTTGTCAGAAACAAATAGGAACAGAGTTTTGCAAATGGTTTGGTTAAAACATTAGCAAGTTGATCTTTGGATGAAATGTAAAAGATTTGAAGCTCCTTCTTGGCAACCTGGTCACTAACAAAATGAAAATCAACCTCTAGATGTTTTGTGTGGGAATGAAAAACTAGGTTCATGGTCATGAAAATTGCTCTAAAATTATCACACCATAACTTAGGTTTTTGAGTAGATTTATAGCCAATATCTCCTAAAAGAGATTGCAATCAAATAATTTCAGAAGTAGCAACCCCTATTACATGATACTAGCTTTTGTCGATGATTTGGATACCATTTTCTATTTCTTTGAGCTCCAAGACAACATATTAGACCCAAGAAAAACCAAGTACCCTGAAGTTGATTTGTGATCATCAATATAGCTTATTCGGTCAACTTCTGCAAAAGTAAAAAGTTGGAATATTTTGGACTTAGAGATTTTTAGGCCATGTGTAAACATAGCTTGCAGATAGCACAATATTAATTTTACAGCTATTAAATGCTCTATAGTTAGGGCATAAAGAAATTAAGAAACTTTATTCACTGCAAAGGAGACATCAAGCCAAGTCAGAGACAAATATTGCAAGCCACCTACAATGCTTTGATAATGCATAGAATTATAAAATGGGTCACCAGTTGTTAGAGATAATTTTCTAGTAGTAGAGGTTAGTATGGATAAAGAGCTGCAATTTTTCATACCCATTTTTCAAAACAAATCATGAATACATTGTTAGTAATATGCTCTAGGCAAATAATATGAGTATTGTAATTATTATTTTTTTTATTAATAAAGAGGCAATCCATTATCATGTTTGTAATTGTAATTAATGTTATATGACTTGATAATAAATTTCATGAATAGTTGATTCCGCTTAAGGTCATCAAGGGAGTGGCTTAATAGTAAAACTCTAAGGTAAATGGGATACTATTCTATGTTGTCCCTAGTCACTCATTATTGGTGGAACAATAATGAACTAAGACTAGTATATAGTTTAACTAATGATCATGTTTTACTGGTTATGTATATGAGATATCAAGTCAGCTCATAAGTACATATTAGAGAATAGTGTACTGGATCGACTCACTATGAGAATACTACATGGTTAATGTCATATGTAGTTCTCATTATAGTATTATTATTTAGTTCTTTGACTTGAAATTACCATAGATTCCTATATAAGGAATTCTATATTTTGACATAGTCCAACATCATCTATAACAAGATGGTAATATAGTTTGTTGTTGGATATAGAGTGAATCATGTAGAGGAATGTGAGTGATTGAGCAGAAATTTGTCCCTCTCATTTTGAGAGAGATATCTCTGGGCCTCTCAATAAGTAAGACTGAGAAAATGCATGGCTATGCTCAAATGAATTGATAAGAGATATCAATTTCATTTGTTTAGTCAGTGTACTTGGATATTGAGAAATAGCCTAATTGAACAATATAAGGGTGACATAATCCATGCCTTACGTTTAATTATGATATCGAGTGACAAAAGGACTATAACACTGATTGTAAAAGGTTATGTTGGATCACTGATTTTCACTTAACTTGGATAGTCAAATGTCTTAATAGAGGCCACTTATAACTTATGGGGCCAAAATGGAATTTCAGGCCTACTACTAACATTCAGTGTACCTATAGGGTTGCACACTTAGAACATATTTGAAACAAACTATAGGTTAATGTTTCTCTATGTTCATTGAATTTGGAAATTGTCTAGGTTTATTGAATTAGATGCTGTCTAGATTTATTGAACTAGAAGACAATTGAAAGTTAACCTAATACCAATTTACTCTTATTGTGTACATTTACTTTATTAAGATAAAGTAAACTTAATATTTAAAATTTATATTTATATATAGATAAATATTTTAAATATTAAAAAATAACATAATATATCCTTAACAGTTAAGGATATCTTTTGAGGTCTTCTGATCATATCATAAAACAACCTAATTAGGATGATCTTTAGGTTTTGGTATTAGCATATATGTTTTCTGGTGTGAGGGAGAGATACATAGAGAGTAAAATTTGTATTTTTGTAAAAAAAGAAAAGGTTTTTGACAAACGTTTTCAAGACTAGTGCTAGTACACTGAAGTATGGTTTTTCGCTTTATTCATGTGGATACTAGTATATGGTGTTTGTTCAAGTAGCAGCACTTGTGATCCAAATCTAGAGGCTATTTGTTTTAATTGTGAATCCTAGATTTTCAATTGCACCAAGAGTTTTCTACTTGCTACAAGACTATCTAAACATTAATCAATTTAATTGAAATGCATGGATCCTAGTAGATTTTGGGAATTAAAATTTTAATTTTCCGTTGCATATGATATTTTTTGGATTCTTAAAATCCATCATGTACTTGGTTTGAGTCAATAATAATGAATCTTTACTCCATATTGCTTCCATACCAAGAAAATAATCAAGAGAACCAAGACTTTCAACAAAAAATGATTCTTTAAAGAGTCAATAATATATTGAACCTTAGTACCAGCACTTTAAGTAATCAATATGTCATCAATATATACTAGGCAGAAAATAATAGTACCTTTATGGTGAAGGTATAATAGAGAAGTATAAGTCTTTGAACTCTAAAATTTTAGAGATAACTAATTAGACATTTATACCATTGTGTTGGTGCTTTCTTGAGGCCATAGAGAGAGTATTGTAATAAATAATTGATTTTTGCGGTCTTTATCAACAAAGCTCAGTGGTTGTTCCATATAGATAGTATCTTCAAGTTTTCCATAAAAGAAAGAATTTGAAACATCTAATTGATGAACTTTCCAATTTGAGGAAACAATAATAAAGAGAATCATTTGCATCATTGCAAGCTTAATGCTAGAGAAAAGGTGTCTGTATAATTAACTCCAAGTCATTAATGGTATCCTTTAGCTGGCAAATGGGCTTTATATTTGTTGATACTTCCATTTGGTTTTGCTTAACTCGACAGGCCTACTCACAACCGATTACATTCATGTTTGATTCGTTAGGAATAAGAGTCTAATTACTAGTGTTAGTAGTAGGTGTTTTAAACATAGTAGCAGTAAGACTAAATATCTTCTTTGGTTTTAGATTGCTAGTTTATGCCATTTTGATCATGGTACATGTTTTACTTGGATTAGGTTACTATAGGATTATTTGAAAAAGGAAGGAAGAGTGTTTTCTAAAGAAGGAGTGGAGCTACTCATTGCAAGTGCAACAGGTGTAACGGTTGCAACAAAGAGGAGTGTTGTTTCAGTCACGGGCATAACGCTGCAGGTAAAAAGGTTGTTAGTTGCATTTGGTGGTATTGGCAATATAGGGTTTGTTAAGGGTGAGTTTAAGGGTAGAGATGTAGCAATGGAAGAATGATTTGGAGATGGTGAAGCACTAAGAATACCAACTCCATCATGGTGTAGTGGGACTTGTAAATTCTAGTGAAGAAATGATGGTATAAGGATGGTACTTGGCAACATTGAGCTATGCAATGGAGTGCTCAAATCATTACTCACAGTAAATGGAAACACTTGATCATGAAAAACAACATGATGTGAGATATAAATTCTACTAGAATTTGGATCAAAATATTTAATCCCTTTGTGAAGTTTGCTATATCCAACAAAAAACATATGATTGAGATTTTGAGTCCAATTTAATTTTGGAATATGGTTTCAACAAAGGAAAATAAAGGCAATCAAATACATGTAACTGAGAATAATCAGGTTGTTAATTAAACAAGACTTCAAATTGGGATTTGTTTTTCAATTTTGATGTTAAGAGCCTGTTGATATTATATATACTAGTTTCAAAAGCATAGGTCCAATATTTGAACGGGATAAATACATGATTTAGTAAAGTTCTCCCTATTTTAACAATACGATGATGTTTCCTTTCCACATAACCATTTTGTTCTAGTATGTAAGGGGTAGGAAACACATTGAGTTACCCTATTATTCAACAAGTATGTAGTTAAAGATTGAAATTCTCCACCTAATCAGCTTGAAAAGATTTAAGTAGACAAACAAAATATTTTTTCAACTAATTGATGAAACTTCACAAAGACAAAAAGAACATTAGATTTATGAGCAAGAAAATAAATCCAATAATATTTGCTAAAATGATCATAAAACAAAATATAGTAGAAGGCACTATCAACCGAAGGAACTGGTGATGAACCCCATAAATCGGAATAAACAAGTTTTAATGGTTGAGTAGCAACAAAACTAGATTTAGTAAATAGTAACTTTGCTAACACTACAAGCACTACAAAATGAATAATCATCTTTAAATGGAATAAATGATGATGATAAAGCTTTCTTGACTACCCAGATATTGGCATGACCCAAATGCTAATGCCAAGTGAAAAGAGATGTAAAATTGGCTTGAGAAGAAGTTGATGATGACGTTAAAATATCCCCTGCTAGTTTGTAAATGCCTTCACTATTCGAGCCTCTGTACAATATTTGTTTCGTGTGGAGATCCTTAAAATTAAAGTAAGAGGGGAAAAATTCAATAGAAACAAAGTTAGCTTTAGTAAATGCACTAACAGAAAGAAGATTTTGATAGACATTAGCGACACACAAAATATCATTAAGTACAAAAGATTTATTATTTAACAGAATAAGAGCATAACCAACATGAGTGATAGGAATTGTTTAATCATTTTCATAATTTCATCTGTGCCATTGTAATATGTTTTAATGTCATGGTTTTCCAAATTTTTCATTAGGTGATGATTCGTTCTAGAGTCGACAACTCAAGATTGCCTATTACCAATATGAGAGGAAGAAAAATTGGGCGTAAGGCTTAGATTGATTCTTTGTCCATAGAGAATGGCATTGACGTGAGGTGTGTCCATAACTTTGGCAAGCATAGCATTGAATTTTCATACTGTTGTGATGATGGTGGGGTTCTACAAGTGTTGGAATTGCATCTCCTACCACGAGAAGGGCAACCACCATAAAAACATGGTCATATATCTCATGAACCATGATAATTATTATCATCAGAGACATATTGAGCCATTGGGACAATGTTATTAATAAAATTATCCTTAAGCAGTTGCAATTCCTTACTCAATTATAAACCATAAAGTTCATCATAGCTTACCAACTACAAATGAGAGACTCAAGAGATTGCATATAAGGTCTATAGGAAGGTCCCAATCCTTCCATGATTGCACTAATAAGATCATCATCAAACAAACATTTACTCAAAGCCACCAAACAATCAGCAATATGTTTGGTAAGCTATTTATAGGCATCAATCATTTCATTCAAGCTATGATTGAGTTTGTGTTATTGACCTTTCAGCAAGCATATCTGAATTTGAGAGCAAGAGGAATAAATTGCAACAAGTCTTTGCTAAACATCCTTTGTAAAGTGAAGACTAATGATTTGAGGAATCACAAATTCAAACATGGAACTGACCAAGTAGCTAAGAATGATTTGATTAGCTTAAAACCACTCAGTGTATTTGGGACTCAATTCTCCATTGGTAAAAGTTTTAGATGGAGGTTCAATAGAGGCATCAACGTGATGAGCAATATTTTAGCTATTCAGTGAAGGCAAGAGTTGTATTTGCCATAAGAGAAAATTTGAAGAGGTTAGCTTGATGGATAATTGATGAGCAACATTCGGTGAAGGTGGTTTGCAAAATTCATGGGCAATATTTAGTGAAGGTGGTCAAACCAATCTTAGTTGTGGTTAAAGCAAGTTTAGTAGCCATGAAAAAAGGGAAAAATAGGTTTATGTGAATAGGAAGTATAGAAGAAAAAGGATTTGCTTTGCTATTTAGGCCTTTTCAAGCTCTGATACCATATAGGAAAATATATTTTAAGGAAAAGCAACTTAATTGTTATTAATGTATTGATGTACATTTGTACCATTGTATAGCTAAGGTTTGTTAACAATAGATAGAAATAAAGTATACAAAATTTTAATAAAGGTTAAACTTAGCTATCTATTAGCAATCCTTATCAGTATAGAAGAGATGGCCTTCTTAAAATTGAAGGGTTGGTTCTTTTTGCCTTAAAGAGCCAATTGGCTCATCTAGACATGAAGAGTCAATTGAAGGGCAAAAGAGAAAAATGACCATATAAAATAGATGCAATGCCATTTTGGAAATTGAGCTAAAGCTAAGACTGACAAAAGTTTTAGTTAAAATCGTTCCTACATAAGCCTTTAATTATATTTATATAGATTGTGTTATATATATATATATATATATATATATATATATATATATATATATATATATATATATATATATATATATATATATTGAAGGAAAATTAGAAGCAAATTAAGTGGAAGCAACATGGTGGATGAAATTTCAAACAATTTAAAATTTCACTTACACCTAAGTGGGTCCAATAAACATTCATCTAATCATCTAATTAATGTGTATAACACATAAGAAAGAAAGAAGATCAAGTGGTAATCATATTACCTCTTGAAGCCTATAAACACTAATTCTTCTTTCCTCTCTAAAAGATCCCCAAATGTTGAGCCTCTAGATTATCCACACTAAGTGTCACATCCCAACCTTATGAGATACGAAGGTCCTAGAACATGGGGAGACATAAGGTCACCCACGCCCGTAGAACCCATTAACATATATCAATCATGCCTAAGATCTTACCGAACCTTCTTCATTAACTCGTTTAAAATATTTAGATAAATACCATAATTTGCGGAAGACTTAAAGTAAATAGTTACATGTAAAATCCATAAGGAAAGTAATATAAATCTCTATAAGTATCAATTAACATTTTCGAAGCATCTAAAGACAAGACTTCATAAACATAGTATTATTGATAAGTCGGACAAGGAATTCCCCAAGAGAAGTAGAATGCTTAAGCCATTATCTTACCTCCTCACATTTGCTCACCTAGAACCACACAAAGAAAAGGGGTGAGATAGATGATCTCAATGAGTAAACAAAAAGGCACATACATTATCACATATTCCTTTGAAAGGAAACACATAGCTTATATACATAGTTCATGGTTTATAACTCATGAATCAGGTTGCAATTTTAGCAAGGGTTCAATTTAGCAAGTCTGCAGAAATCACACTTATAACACTTATTGAGTGAAGACTATACTCAATTCACTCAAACACATCGAGGAGAGGTGGCCTTTGCCAAATTCCAACTCCCATCACATAGAAAGCGTGAAGCTGATCAAGCTCCACGGCTAAAACCGCCCTTTCTATTTGAGGTGGATACACTACCCATATCCATTGGGTTAAGACCATGTGTACAGGTTTCGATGATTACCCGCATCAGCATGAGGATTCTGCATAAAGGGTAAAGGTACTATAGCTAGAGCTATTGGTAAACACAATTAACAATATCACATATGGGAACAATAGCATGTATTTCAATAACAATAGTAGTTTGGCTTTCAACAATAATACAATGAAAGTGTAGTTCCAGAAAGAATACAAGTTAGGGTGTTTATCACAAAAAAAGTTCTCATTGGATAAGCAAAATAGTTTCGGACCAAATGTCCTTTGGCAACCCAAGCTTAACAAAGAAATCATGTAATAATATTTAAAAATGGAAAGAACTTGGGTTTCAAAGATCACAAAGGTTCACATATCAATATATCACATATCATATAACAGAACATGATGTTGTTCACATTTGTAACAAGAACGTTGTGTTTACTCACACTTGTAACAAAACATTGTGTTTACTCACCTTAGGGTTCCTTTGCTCCTAGTACTCGTAGTCCCCTTTGCACTTCTAAGGCTCCCTAAACTCTAACATAATATTTGACTTAATACTTAGTATTTATTTACTCATGATGTTCCTATCCCATAACTACCCATATACATATAACATACACATACACTTAGAGTCCACACATAGGTGTACTCATCACTTGCACATATCACGTTGACTTAAAAGTCTTGCATATCTAGGCCTTATAGGCTCACATGAAAACAAATTGCAATCATATCAATACCTTTTTAAAGTCATCACAGTATCATTACCCCAATATCAATTCACTTGTCAATTATCTTAGTTCACTTTACACTTCCATACATGTCAACTTAACAATTAATCCTTCAAACATCATACTTAACTCTTATGATCCCTTTTTACTTCATTAACTCATAACCATATGTTCATTATCAAGTCATCATAACATCTAGTTTCATATTTCCCAATCACATTTGCATTCTAACCACAATATAATATTAAGATACCTTAAGTATACCTTAAGTATACTATAATATATTTAAGCTCATCTAGGATCATACCTTCAACTAACATGCAATTTCATCATCCACTATACATACATACATGTCAACAATCACCAAGACACATCACATAAAATTTATAAACATTTGGACACAATGGTTCATGTAGGCCGAATGCATCATTAAGGTGAAAACTAAATTCTTCTTCTTTTCGTGTTTTCCGTCTATTTCAGAAATATGTAAAAACATAGTTTGAACCAAGATTTTTCATGTAAATATAACAAAAATCATTTTAGAACTTAAATCCATAAGAATTGGCCACTATTGGTGCCATTGATATATAAAAATTCAATCTTTTGCTTTACAGTGCACAAAACATGAGTTTTCTTGTGTTTGGTATTTTCCAATCATTTCAGAAATATGCAAACAGGTTGTTTAAACTATTATTTTTCATTCAATCATTGAAAATATCAGTTTAGAACACATTCTTTCACAAATCAACAGCCATAGGTAAGGTTTATACAAAAAAAATTCCAAATTCAAAGGCTTAGGTGAAAAATCATGAGTCTCCGCGCTTTCCGCGTATTTCATTTATTTCAGCGATAAACAGACACATTATTCAAGTCATTATTTTTCATCTAAACAAACCAAATATCATACTAGAACATCAATTCACACAAATTAGTAGCCATGTATTCATGAAAGAATAGAATTTTCTAATTTTCAAATCCTAACACGAAAAATTTGAATTCTTTTATTTTTTGAAACTTTTCGGTCATCACAGAAATATGCAGAAATATTATTTCATGCAATATTTTTATCAAAACAAATCAAAAATCAGTTTAGAATGCAAACAAGTACAAATGGCACCCCCCCCCCCCCCCCCCCCCCCCCTCTTATGATGTTTATGCAATAAAATTGTGATTTTAAGTTATAGAATTCACCTTTGGAGAAATCTTGCGGAAAGAATCGTGTTTTCGGTAGAAAATAAATTTTCTCTCCTAAAAATTCACTCAAACAAAATTGAATATGTAGAAATCAGTAATCAAATAGTTCAAAATAATTTTCCCATAATTTATTTCATGGAAAACAGTTTAGAAATCGAAAGAGAATAAAAACTTACGATTACGGTCACGAAATCGCGAAACGGTAAAGTGTTTTCGATATTTCGGTAGAGAGAATTATTTTGAGAGGTTTTTCTGCCAGAATACAAAAAGAATAAGGGAATGGCTGCTGAAAACCCTTGTTTAGCCGAAAATTAGAATATATATTAGGGTTAGAATGAAATTTCCACTATTACCCTTAATGAAATAGGTTAGGAGTATTTTTGTGCAGTGGGTTTTTGGGTATTTAGACTTTTTCTTTAAAAATTTCAGCTGAATGGATTTAAAATGAAAATAATATTTTTCTTTTTAATTCTAGAATATTTTCCTCAAAAATATTTATTTAAAAATATTTTAAAAATACCCATAAAATTATTTTATGCTTAAAAATTATTTTATGCATGAAAATTCATTTTATTTAAAATAAATTTTTTTATGCAAATGTACTTCATGTAAATCATTTATTTCATAATAGTAACACATATTATGCATATTAAAATTAATTTAATATGCCACATGCTCATTAATCACTTAGATCATAAATTTTCACACAAGCACACACTTAACCTTATAGATTCTAATTCAAGCAATTTATCACGAAAATTCCTAGAGTGGGTGTGGGTTGTTACACTAAGCTTCACCTCCAAGGGTCACTTTGATTTGTTTAGATGTTTTTGATTCTCTCTCTTGATAGCCCAATTGAATACAAGATCTTCTAACCCAAATCTTTGGTGATTTGATTTCTTCTAATTGCTATGGATGTTTCTTTTCAACAAAAGAAACCTTTGTTCTTTCATAAAGAACAAAGAACAAGAAAATGAAGAATAAGAAAATTGAAGAACTCTTCTTCTTTTTCTTTTCTCTCAATACTTAGTTGCTAAGGTTTCTCACTTGATAAAGATGATCATAAAAAGCTAGCAAATTAAACATCATTTTCTTTATATAGCCAACAACTATGTTGAATAATAGGGGACAAATGAGATATTTAATTTTCTTTTTACTTTAAGCTTAAATGGAAAAGACTAATTTACCCTTTATAGTTTATGATAACTTCCATTAAGCCTTTAGTAATTAAAAGACTATTTTGACCATGGTTACCTTTCTCTAATCCCTAAATCCATCACATAGGCTTTAGGGTTGGAGAAAATCTCTAACCCCTAAACTCATCATATGGGATTTAAGGTCATGGATAATCTCTAACCCCTAAATTGCCTCTCTCCATTTCTTAAATGGGCTCAGGCCATTTAAGGTTTAGTCTAAAGCTGAAAATCAATTCTTTTAACTCATCCATAGCTTTAATTAATTTAATCCCCATGATTTATATCATATATAAATTAGGATTAAATTAATAAGAAATCATTTTGGATTTAAACTTCAAGACATGTTAGGGTCTTTGCAAATTTAATTATAAGTTCAATCCTTTTACCACTAATCAATTAATTAAACACATTAATTAATTATTATGGTAAACCTCTCATTCTTGGAAGGTGAATACTTTTAGGTGTGTGACTTTTTAGGTTCAAGTCTAATTAGCAATGGCCTTAGTTCCCATTTCACCCTTAGTCCCATAAGTCATAAGTGACACCTAGCATTGCATATCATGACTACCTAATTAGAATAAATGTAAGTGTTTAATTACTTATTCATATCATGGACCATTGATCATAATTAATGTGCACTAAAATTCCTTCATTACGAAATCCCAATCTTAGCTAGGGTCATGGATTTGTCAAACCCTAATATGCTTCGATCATATGTCTATATCTTGATTCTAATTCTTGATAAAATTGATTCCCACTAGAAACCCTTTCTAGTGAATCTTTACTACCTTGGCCAAGGATTTGATTATCAAGAATAATCAAATAGCATAGGATTTTTTCCTTGTTTATTCAAGTTAATGAATTATCTCTTGGCAATCACTTACCTCCATTCATAACTAGTTAGAACTATCACATACCATATACTTATACCTGAATAGCATTAGTATGTAAGTAGTAATAAATCCCAACTACCAATGAATGAGATACAATGTCCCTCAAATCAAAGGACTATATGTACAATTATGACCTAGATGATGATTTATTAACTAGCAATAAAACTCCATGTCATCATCATCTAACGTCACAGTTTGATCATTCATCCTATGAATATCCACATGTCTATATCGACAATATTTGTCAAACAGTATGATACTCACTGCCTTTATAATCATAAGTATCACATACCGATTATAGATTATAAACAAAGGTGATGGTCCTCCGAAATCAATGATACCCAATCATTAATCCTATGACCATGAACATTTTAAAGTATTTGTTTAAGAGCCATCTGCCATCCATATTCTCAACATTTGAGAATATATCCTCTTTTGAAAAATATTTATGGACTTTAAATTATATTTAATACAATGGAACAATTTTATTTATAAACATATATTTCATTGTCATTTAGGATAATGTTTTACATTTACATAACATATACATTGTTGTAGGACATACCCTCTAACACACACACACACACACACACACACACCACACACATATATATAATGGTCAAACTCTATAAATAAGGAGGGCAAATTAAAATTTTTAAAATTTAATGGTGATAATTTTTTATTTTAGCTAAAATTAGGGGGGCAATTGCCTACCATGTGATAGGCATAGCTTCGTTCTTAAACTCAAGCAAATTGATTTTGCACAAGTGAATTCCAATTTTTATTCATTTAATTTATGTGTATAGGAGTTTATGGATCTCAAACCTATATGCAAACTATTTTCATTATCAATAATGATGCTTCGACTAAGCCTATCCATTTGTGAGCAAGTGTCAACAGATCTATTAATATTCAAAAATGTATCATACATTGAATAGTTAAAAATATATAAAGAACTTTATAAGTGGATGTTGGATCTAGTTCATATTAATTAGTTTTGTATGAATGATTTTTAACACTTGCTCATTTATATGAATTCATAAACTCTAAGAAAATAAAGGTCCAAGCAAGGTATGTATTGGAATGTATAGAAATTTAATTGGATGTCTATTATACTTCTGTTTTACAATGCAAAACATAACATTTGCTACAAGCATTTTGTCAATGTTCATTTAAAAACATAGTGAAATGCACTAGAAGACATCCAAAAGAGTTATATGTAAAAGGGACTATAGATTTTGGTTGGTGGTATAAGAAGAAAAATGAAGTATTACTATAATGGTAAACAATGATTGCATTGGGTCAACGTGCTTTATCAATTGGTATATGAATAGTGAACTTTCAAATATATATATATATGAAGGACAAAAGTGGCTTATTGTCACGACTCAAATTTTAGGCTATAACAATCTTAGAGCTTAGTGAGACATAAGGTTGCCTAAACCCATAGAACCCTATATAACTTACCATCAATTAGCATTTACATATTATATCTCATCCTAAGATTGAAACCCAATTACGCTTTATCGTTTCCAATCTTTACTTTATCATTTTACTTATTACCAATGCTCTTTAATGCCATGTCATATTTGTTACTTGGAATTTTCTTATTTCATATATTTATAAATATCTTCCATACACCTCCTACTTACTACGATATACATCAGTTACTACAATATAGATTACAATACTTATCAATTCGATACATTTTGACACTAGACCTTCAAACACCATGAGCTCTAAATCGATCATCCTTGGAGTAACATAAGCAAAACTCAAAACACAAAAATTAGCAAAGCAACTTCTAAATGGAGGAACACAGCTTAGAATTCACCTTGCTAGTATGTCACCCATACCCAAAAAATTTTAAATAACTATGGAATGAGACAAGCTTAGTGAGTACATAATAATAAGAAATAATATAAGAGTAGTTTAATAGAATATCATTCGGATAGATTCAATATGGCAATGGAGTAATGTTAATAAAAATTGGTCATTTTAAATCAAGAATACATTTTAGCAAAGATGATAATATCTTAGAAGTGAAAAGCTTTCCACACATAAATATTAAAGAGTCCCTCTCTCTCTCACTATCTATTGTTTTTAAAGCCTTATATGTGTTATTAGTCTACACTGATTATTTTAAACTTAATGGCCTTACCACAAACCAAATTTTAATCAGCAAGAATACAAGCAATATGACAGTTTATTGTTGTTTTTGTAGATAGTTTATTGTTGTTTATGCTATTCACACCTATGATATTAGTTTTCAGTTCAAAGGTAATCCTTCATACTCGTGAAAGTTGCCTAACATTGTAGGTTTAAAACAAATATGGCTCTTATAATAGTACAACAATGAAAACTATAGATTTATAAATCATGTAGGGAAAGAGATTTATTATATATAACTATATAAAATTAACATTTGTGATATCCTGTGAATTACACAAAAAGGTTTACTCAACAATTCTAAAGATTTTTTTACCATAGCAAAAAATTACACATAAAACTGTATCTTAACTCAAAGCACAAAATATTTTATTCTGAACAGAAGTTGATCCTTCTATATACAACTAAGCAATAAGAACACATAATGGTAGTAATACATGATGGAAATATATGTCAACATAAGATAGCAAAAGGCATTTACACAAAATACCATAAGAATCACTTAATAGCTCATTGCAAAAAAAAAAAAAAAAAAAAAAAAGGTTGTGATTGGTAAAGAATCAAGAGGTAAAAATCAAATGGCTACAACTAAAGGGTAATATAATGAATTGTTTTGATAATTTTCAATCATGGAACCATATTGCATATGAAAAGGGTTTTGTGCAGCACTTAATGAATATCTTTATGGATATCACACAGGTTGAGAAAAGTAAGTCAATATAGAACTGAAAATATAAAGAAAAGAAAAAAATTCATGCAAATTAGAAGAAAACCAATAATAAATCCTAATTATTGTTGATAAATAAATGATGATGCGACTTACTGTAGTCATCTATCTATTGAGTTAGTACCAAAAATTAAAAATAAAAAAATAAAAATAGAATTACTGATTTTGTAGAAAAAAGAAGCACAAACAACTCGCAATCAAGGTTTTTTTCAAGTTTGTTTCTTTAATATCTTATTATGTCTTTTCTTCCCTTCCCCCCTACCCTACAAACCAACCACACTCCTAACACCACCCCCCACCACAACCCCCCCCAACACCCACACCCACCCAACACCCCCCCCCCCCCCCCCCCCCCCCCCCCCCCCCCTCTCTCTCTCTCTCTCTCTCTCTCTCTCTCACACAAAAAATTGGAACACAACAGAAAATTAGAATAGAAAAATCAATATATAAATGAAAATTTAAAGAAATGCTAATATAATAATCTCTACCAAATTTAAAACTTTTCCATGTTCCTTTTAGTTATCTCAGGTTGTTATTAATAATTTTCTTATTGTTTCTCAGGCTGAATTTGACAAAAATCTCTTCTAAATTCTCATTCTTATCACATTTTTATCCTTTGCTTCCCAATCTTCACACTGAGAACACCTCATTTCTTTCTTCTAAGTTTGTGCTAAAAATACAGTAAATAAATTTAATAACCAATAGAGGCAAGAAATGTTCCTTTATTGTAATTGCAGGCAATATTTTGCCAATATTTTATCAAATTTTCCAACAAAGGTAAGAAGTGTTACTTTATTGTACTTGTTGTCGACTTCTTCGAATATATTACCAACTCACTATCAACAAAGTTATTGAGTAAAAACACATATCTCATCACATAATCAAAACAATTCGATAAACCATCTCATCACATAATCCAAACAATTCAAAGTCAATTTATTTTGATCCATACAAAATAAATATTAACAGTTAGGTTGTGCACCATACAAAGAACAAAATCATAGATTTCATTTAAATGGATAAGAGATAGTGTCAATGCTAGCTGTTCTGTTTGTTGTATGCTGGAAATTAGGGATTATTTTAGGCTGTAAATATGGCTTAACTGTATATTATGTTTCCTTTCCTAGGCTAAATCTAATTTTAGTAGGTGCTTAGAATTGGGGATTTGATTCTTGTAATTAAGGCTTGAGGTGTATATAATGAGAAAGGATCACAAAGGAAGATCAGCTTTTCCAAATCAGTCTTATCTTTGTCATGGTATCAGAGCCTGTAATATGAAATTATATTGCTCTTTTTTGTCTTGTCGCAGATTCAGTTCTGTCATTTTGGGTTGAGGATTCTTAGTTGATCTGAGTTTTCAATATTCAGTCATTAGTTATTTGGGTTATTGAGGGTTTTATTTTTTTCCTGGTTAAGTAGAATTATTTGTTATAGCAACCATGTCTTTTGAAAAATTTGAGCCCTTTTGCATTCGTTTCACTGGGAAAAATTATTTTGCTTGGGAATTTTAGACTCAAATATATGTAAAAGGGAAAGAGTTATGGGGTCATCTTGATGGATCGGATCCCAAATCTCAAGATATTACAAAGGGGGTTGAGTGGGAAGTAAAGGATGCGCGGATAAGGAGTTGGATCTTGAGTTCTGTAGAGCCTCATATTCTTTTGAATCTTAGGCCATATAAAACATCCAAAGAAATGTGTGTACAACCAGGATGATGATGCTAGAAGATTTCAGCTGGAATTTGATATTGCTAACTACTCTCAAGGAAGCTTGTCTGTGCAAGAATACTATTATGGTTTTCTGAACATGTGGACTGAATACACTGATATTGTTTATGCCAAAGTCCCTGCTGAATCCTTATCTGCTATCCAAGCAGTCCATGAAACTAGCAAGCGAGATCAATTTTTGATGAAACTACGCCTAGATTTTGAAACTATTCGCTCTAATTTGATGGCCAGATCTCCAGCACCATCCTTGGACACTTGTTTGGGTGAGCTTCTAAGAGAGGAGCAACGATCTCTCACCAAAACAGCCATGGAACAGCAGAGAATTGCTATGGAATCTCCTAATATTGCCTTTGCAGTAAATGGGACGTCAAGAGATAGAGACTTGAGGAATGTCAAATGCTATAGTTGCAAAGAATTTGGCCATATTGCAACAAATTGTTCGAAGAAGTTTTGCAATTATTGCAAAACAAAGGGGCATATCATCACAACATGCCCAATTCGGCCACAAAACAAGAATCATAGAGCCTACCAAGCGGTTGTCCAATCTTCAGATGCAGACTTCAGAGCTTTAGATCATATTGCCACCATGTCTTCACAATCTTCTGCATCTGCAACTGCTGCCCCAAATTCTGTAACACCTGAAATGGTGCAACAAATGATTGTTTCTGCATTTTCTGCACTTGGACTTTCAGGTAACAACAAATTTTCTTCAAATCTTTGGTTATTTGATTCTGTAGCCTCAAATCATATGACCTATGACTCCAAGAGCCTTTCCAATGTCAAGAAATATAATGGTAATAAGGAAATACAAATAGCAAATGGGGAATCTTTACCAATTACAGCCGTTGGTGACATGTCTTCTTCTTTTAAAGATGTTTTCTTGTCTCCTGGTTTGACAAATAATCTTATCTCTATTGGGCAATTGGTTGAGAATAATTGTAATGTTCTATTTTCTGGTACCAGTTGTGTTGTGCAAGATCAAGTGTCGGGGAAGGTGATCGCAAAGGGACCTAAATGGGGGCGACTCTTTCCTTTACACATACCAACTGCTGTTCATGGTTCCAATTTGTTCTCTTTTGTTTATCTTTCTACTAAAAATCAGCATCAATTGTGGCATAATTGTTTAGGTCACCCAAATTCAAAAGTTCTTCTTCATGTACTAAATTTTGGTTTACTTGACAATAAAATTCAGTGTTCCTTTAAAGATGTTGTCTTTGATTGTTCTAGTTGTAAATTGGGAAAAAGCAAAGTTCTTCCTTTTCCTACTCATCGTTCTTTGTCTACCAAATGTTTTGATCTTATTCATAGTGATGTTTGGGGTATTGCACCTGTTGTGTCTCACTCTCAACACAAATACTTTGTTACATTCATTGATGATCATAGTAGGTTCACATGGATTTATTTTCTTCGATCAAAAAATGAAGTTTTTGATGCTTTTAAGAATTTCTTGGCTTTCATACAAAATCAATTTTCCACATGCATCAAAATCTTAAGAACAGATTCAGGTGGCGAATACATGTCTCATGAATTTCAAGAATTTCTTAAACAAAGAGGCATTATTTCCCAACGTTCATGTCCATATACTCCCCAACAAAACGGTGTTGTCGAAAGAAAGAACCGTCATCTTCTTGACATGGTTCAAACTTTGCTTCTTGAGTCGTTCGTACCATCTAGGTTTTGGGTTGAAGCTCTTAGTACTGCAGTTTACTTAATTAATCGTCTTCCAGCCCCTAAATTGAACTATGAGTCACCATATTATCGGTTACATCATTCTCATCCTAAGTATTCTGGTCTCCATACTTTTGGTTGCGTTTGTTTCGTCCACTTACCTCCTCATGAACGCAATAAACTATCTGCCCAATCTGTTAGGTGTGCTTTTCTTAGATATGCTCCTTGTCAAAACGGGTTCCTATGTTATGATCCCGGAACTAAAAGGATACGCGTTTCAAGAAATGTCATATTCTTTGAAAATCAGTATTTTTTCATGCTTCCAAATGAGAATTCATCCTTACCTTCACTTTCTTTCTTACTAGATTTTTCTGATGATAATATCACATCTTTACCATCTTCTATAACAAGGTTTAAACCAAGTTTTGTGTATGAAAAACGTGCTCATCATATAGCCCCTTTGCAGGAACCAACTCCAACATCTGAACCTGTATCTACATCAGCTCCACCAATACTACGTAAGTCCACTCGCCAAACAAAACCTCCTGATAGGTATGGATATCCAGTTACATCTTTGGCTGCTACTGTTTCTGCTATTTCTATACCTTCTTGTTATGCTCAGGCCATGAAACATAAGTGTTGGCAATAAGCAATGCAAGAAGAATTAAATGCTTTGGAGCTTAACAATACATGGGATGTAGTACAATGTCCAACTTCAGTTAAACCCATAGGCTGCAAATGGGTGTATACTGTCAAATTGAAATCTGATGGGTCTTTGGACAGATATAAGGCAAGGCTTGTGGCTCTTGGAAACCGCCAAGAATATGGGGTGGACTATGAAGAAACATTTGCTCCGGTAGCCAAAATGACTTCTGTACGGACAATTCTTGCCATAGCTGCTTCCAAATCTTGGCCAATTCATCAAATGGATGTGAAAAATGCATTCCTCCACGGGGAATTGCAGGAAGAAATTTATATGCGTCTTCCTCCAAGAGTGACGGGTAATTCTTCAAATGATGTGTGTCGATTGAAAATGTCTATTTATGGATTGAAACAAGCTCCAAGGGTTTGGTTTGAAAAGTTCCGGCAGACTATTCTTGGGCTTTCCTTTGTACAAAGTCAATATGACACCTCTATGTTTTTGCATAAGAGTTCTCTTGGTATTGTCATTCTTATTGTTTATGTAGATGATATTATCATCACTGGATCTGATTCATCTACAATTACTCAACTTCAAGAGTCTCTCCGTGCTACTTTTAAAAGGAAGGATCTAGATCCTCTCACTTATTTTCTGGGATTAGAGGTACATGCATCTGTTGAAGGCCTTTTCTTAAATCAACAAAAATATACTAAAGATCTAATCACTTTGGCCGGTATGGAAAATGCTACTCCTGCAGATGCACCTTTAGAGGTGAATGTTAAATACAAAAGAGATGAAGGTGATCTTTTCCCGGATCCTACCTTGTACCGGAAATTAGTTGGCAGCCTGGTCTACTTAACTGTTACCAGACCAGACATTTCTTGTGCAGTACATCAAGTCAGTCAGTTTATGTCATCACCTCGGCAACAACATATGACTGCTGTCTGTCGAATACTACGATATCTTATCAGCTTTCCTACACATGGACTATTTTTCCCTATTGGAACTGATCTTACCTTGGCTGCCTATAGTGATGCAGATTGGGCTGGCTGCCCAGACACACGCAAGTCAACAATAGGGTGGTGTGTGTATCTTGGCAATGCTTTGATCTCATGGAAGTGTAAGAAACAAGAAAGGGTTTCTAAATCATCTACGGAAGCTGAATATCGAGCTATGTCTGCAGCATGTTCTGAAATTATTTGGCTGCGTGGACTTCTTGCTGAAC
The DNA here is from genome assembly GCA_947687605.1 of Reutealis trisperma. Taxonomy (NCBI): domain Eukaryota; kingdom Viridiplantae; phylum Streptophyta; class Magnoliopsida; order Malpighiales; family Euphorbiaceae; genus Reutealis; species Reutealis trisperma. The sequence goes on along the minus strand of CANTUT010000751.1, from coordinate 943,391 downwards.
TTGGATTAATGCAATCTTCACCAACTCCTTTACATGCCGATAACACAAGTGCTATACAAATTGCAGCCAATCCAGTCTATCATGAACAAACTAAGCACAAAGAAGTTGATTGTCATTCTATTCGAGAAGCTTTTGATAGACAACAGATTTCTTTGCCTCATGTCTCTAGTACTTTACAAGTAGCTGATATCTTCACAAAGGCATTACCAAGGCAACGGCATGAGTTCTTAGTGAGCAAATTGCTGCTGGTTTCTGCCCCAGCATCAATTTGAGGGGGGATGTCAATGCTAGCTGTTCTGTTTGTTGTATGCTGGAAATTAGGGATTATTTTAGGCTGTAAATATGGCTTAACTGTATATTATGTTTCCTTTCCTAGGCTAAATCTAATTTTAGTAGGTGCTTAGAATTGGGGATTTGATTCTTGTAATTAAGGCTTGAGGTGTATATAATGAGAAAGGATCACAAAGGAAGATCAGCTTTTCCAAATCAGTCTTATCTTTGTCAGATAGAGCATTAGCTGAATGCTATTGTGAAATTTATCGTGTAAAGATTATCAATTAATTGTTGAATGCTTGAAACCAAATTATAATACCAATCATTCTACAAACCCCAATTAAGAACCACTGACTTCAGTAACTATGAAAAGAGGCATTATAAGCCTCATAATAGCAGGTGAATATAACATCTCCTAAAATATTTATAATATTCAAGCCACAAATCACAATAGATCGAAAATGCTGGCCATCAAAATTTTGAGATTTCACTTATTGTAAGCATCAAGAAACAATTTTTTTCTTAATACACAAAAGTATCTACGAGTTGCAACAAGTAGCAAATTTTCCTAATTTCCTTCCCCTGAATGGACTCTAAAAATAAAATAAAAAATGTGGATATTGATTTGTTCCATTGCTTATCAATTACTCAATCAATTTTAAAAATTTACATGAATTATTAGAGTAAAAATGAGTTTTAGATAACTAACCTCTAGTAAGATAGTTCTCAAGAGGGATGACCTCTTGTAGTCTCTCTCTGGCCTCTAACAATTGAGGGGGTGAATGAGCTAAAAGGCAACAAACAAATAAAATTGAAATTCTTCTCGGAATGGATACTTGGAGAGAAATTTATTTTGAAGAAAATTGAATGTCTTCTTAAAGAAAATCTCCTTTACCTTGCAGTTGAATGATACTATTTACATTCATTGGAAGCTTTTAGGGATTTCAATTTTGATGGATTCAATAATATTGGAGGAAAGCAAAGGTTTATGAAAATATAAAAGGCAAAAAGAAACAATCAAAATTTGGTAGGAAATTCATGAGTTCTTCCTCTTCTCTCTTCCTAGCTTGGCTTAGTTTTGGTCTGTCTATTTGATGAAAGGAAACAGAAACTATACACTGATAAAAGAGAGAGGAAACTGGTTTAATGGGTAACCAGTTAGAAATAACTATTTCCAATTAAAATTTGGCTATTTCAAACTCCAGTAAACTTTACTTGAGAAAATATCAAGTAATGGTAGCACACACAATTCAGCCAACATCCTAACACAAATTAATAATACTTTATAAGACAAAAACTAATAAAATTAATAAACTAAACAATCTAAGCATATAGAAAGGCTAGAGCAATGACCAACAATTAGTTTATAAACAACAATATAATCATTTATATGAATGATTTAACAATAACAAATGCATAAAAAGCATGTAAATATTTTTAAAAGACATAAGAAACTAGCAAAAGCAATAAAAACATCATATTGCTGCTCTTGAGGAGTGTAGCCTTAAGGTAGAGCCATGGAACTCTTATGTTACATAGAAATGTACACGCACGCCTTTGGCTTGAGCTCTGACTCTCCTATTACTCATGATGATAGATAGATATCTTTATGCTTGAAATCTATATCAAGGTGTTATGTTGAGGCAGGTTAAGCTTGCTATGAGTTCTAATCTTGATACCTAACGCCGGTCACATGTCCCAAATTCAGCAGTGCAATGATGATAAAATTATAAAAAAAGTGCAGGTAATATAACTTAACAGTTTGTCCTAAGTTCAGCAGCCATAAACTTTTACAACTACAAAATGCAAAATTTCAATTTAACCATATTTGAATTAGTACGTCAGCTATAGTCTAGAGGTCAGAAAGTGCCTGAGTTCCCTTCGGAGGATCTTTCCAGCAGCAGACTTTGGTATTGATTGCACAAAAATCACCTTTCTGACCTTCTTATGTGGTGCAACCTAACAAAAGAAGAGAAACTTTTCAGCTATTGTTTGCTCACCATGGAAACTGCCAAGGCCATTGACAGCACTCAGCTTGGATTGTGTGCATATATAACATCTATCTAAGCTATACTCCGCTTAAAACTCTGTGCATGAGTAGTGTTTATGAGTAAGCTATGAACAGTCCTTGAGCTTAGGCTAAAATACCTGCTCAGCTACATAGTTGACTACAGCTCCTTCCGTTAGCATGCTTCCTTGCCTCTTGACCACAAACGCCATGGGTATTTCACCACATTCTTTGTCAATAGCCCTAAAATATAGAATCAATATTAGGTCATGAAAATATATTGATGTAATCATTCATGAAAAATATGAGCACAGTGTGGGTACATTGTTTGGTAAATTCTCAAAAAATTCTAAACTTCAGTTCTTTTCTCAACTATAGTCCATTCTATTTCTTTTTTTTTTAAAAAAAATAAAAATAAAAATTCAATTACTTGCAATACTTCTGATAGTGGAATTGAGATTCTGAAGAATTGAAATCACAATTTGTTAAGCCTTATGTCTACTAAGTTGGCATTTGGGTTGATTAAATCATATAAAAAGTTCAATTGACTAAACAAAAATTGACTTGGCTATAATTTTTTTTTTTAAGAAAAATTATTTGATTTATTGAAAATGGCCAAGATTGATTTTAGAGAAAATTATAATAGAAAAACAAAAGAATTCCAAAAGAATTCGGTCTTAATTCACTGGAATCTACTTGGAGGCTAACATTGAAAACAATGGCAAAGTTCAGGTACTTTTTCATTTAGAAAAACATTAAATGAGCTAAAATTGAAAATGAGTGTTAAACTTGGAGACTTTTTTGAGAGTTTATTCTGGGTAAGTTTAAGGCCAACAATAGACAGCTTATTTTAATGTGTAGATGCAAAAAATTTCAAGTCAACTTATTTTAAGATAGGATGTGTAAAGTAAGATGACAATGCCATCTTCAACTTATAGGTCAGTTCCATTTTGAAATTGTAGGCAAATACCAATAACTTCCTCTTTGCACCACATTCAACTGTCTTTTAGTGCATAAAGTTTTCACACTCACGCTGTTACTGCAGCATCAAGTACATCGGGATGGGAAATTAACACAGCCTCTAAATCAGCAGGAGCAATCTGCAAAAGGTACATGATCCACAAATCACTAAATATGCGACCATTCAAAAATTTGTTAATTAAAGTGATTTTGGTTCAACGCTTTTTAGACACTAGCATACTCTGGTGATAGTCTCCTTTTAACCCATTGAGGATTTCAACCTATGCCTTTTTTTTCAAAAAAAGTAATTTTGAACTCATATATTATTAATTTATAATAATTATCAACCCAAATAAAGATCAATACTTTCTTAAATTGCCACTCCTACCGAATAGTTACATATGGTCCAAATCAGACAGTATGTAATGTTGAACTCATACCTGAAAGCCCTTGTACTTGATTATTTCTTTCAAACGATCAACTATATATAAGTATCCATCACAATCAATATATACAATGTCTCCAGTATGTAGCCAACCATCTTTATCTATTGTAGATGCAGTTGCCTTGCTATCATTCAAGTATTCTGAAAATGTGAAGCAAACAAAATTGTGATAAATGATTAAAAAAAATGCATTTCATTTATTGGGCAATAAAATTAGGATAAAGACAAGATGATGGCAACAAGAGATTACTGAGATGTAAACTAAGAAAAAATTTTCATGTTGCATATGATTGTGATGGCCACAAATGAAAAATCAAGAGTGTAAATTCATTCTCCAACAAATCGACTGAATGAATGAAGCCTTTATATATATATATATATATATATATATATATATATATATATCAAGGGCTGCTTAACTAATTTTAACAAGTATGCAAAAATAAGATTTTTAAAGCATCATTATACCTTGATGCAGTAAATATTAATGTCAAGGCAACAGAACGAAGCATGTTTAACTTTGACAAATCGAACATGAAAATAATGCATCAAAGAAACTGAATGATAAAAGAAAATAAAAATGGTTAGGGCGATGGGATTGAGAAATAACCACAAAAAATGCTTTATAACTTACAGGAAGATGACAGATTTAATAGGGAGAAGATAAGATCAATAAAAGCCAAATAAGCTGATGCACAGGTAAATAAGTTGGGAGTCCAATATCAGAAAAAATGTACATCAACTTAAGAATATTCTCGTTTGAATTTAAGTGTTTCCAGGATGGCAAATATCTAAAGGGATCCAAAAGCTATTAAATTTGTCACCTTTCATAAGTGCAGGTCCTCGAATCCAAAGCTCACCACTACAGCCAGGAGGCATGAAATGACCAGTGATCCAATCCACCACTTTAGCTTGTATATTTGGAGCCAAAAGTCCAATAGAAGAGTACTTTTGAAAGTTTTTTGTATTGAAGCCACGAGTTCCTACAGCAGTCGACTCAGTCATGCCGTAGCCCTGTAAAAAAAAAAAAAAAAAAAATATTCATAGCGCGACATTTCAAAATATTGAAGAGGCTAACATGCCAACTAAACAAAGAAAGACAATAATGACTATGTCAATTTTAATATTGGTGCTAACGTCATGTAGTGTAGGATAGAGAATATAACAAAAAGATAAAAAGATCACCAAAAGGGATCAATTTTCTGGTTAGTGGTCACACAACTAGGAAAAACTGATTTAATTTGTTTCAGAATTCTGCCTCTAGAACAGATTATTGCAGCCCTAATTACAGCATAAAATCCATCTAGAATAAGGCCATAAACATAAATAAAATTAGTATCTTAAAAATTCTAAATTGTTGCTCATGCATCATAATGCCTTAATTATTAAAGAATTAACCAATCAATTAGGACAAACTAGAAGTTCTTGTCAAAGGGAACAACGTCAGAATTAAAAATGTTCCACTGTTTGCATCTGTACGCAGAAAGTTCAAACACAAATTTTGTTTAGCAGTTGCCATGAACATTTTCATATGCAGGTTTACAAAATCTAAAATATGCAACATAGAAGAGCTAATCACTTCCGGAGGCCAAAAGAAATGAAAGAGTCCAAGAGAGCACAGAGCAGTATATTACCTGAATGAAATCAACATGAGGGAGAATCTCCACAAAATCCTGTATAGTTTTTGGATACAAAGGAGCCGCACCACATGAAACCTGCTTCAAACTCTTAAAGCTATTTGCAGAATCACTCTTTGCTTTCTTTGTCAACGTTTGCAGTATAGGCGGAACAACAGGAAAGTGAGTTACTCCATACCTATGAATTGCCTTCACCATCTGATTGGCATCAAATTTCCTCATCACAACAATGGTAGAGCCCAGAGACAACAACCCCATCACAAAAAGTGATAACCCATATACATGAAACATTGGCAAGACAGCTAAATACACATTGTTGGAACTTGAATACTCATACTGAGAAGCCTCAAACTTTACAAAAAGCTCAATCATAGAAATAAAATTCCTGTGCGTTAAAATAACCCCTTTGCTAGAAGCAGTAGTTCCCGATGAATACAAAATTGCTGCTGAATCATCCTGCCTAATAGCTAGCCTCAAGCCCAAATCAAAATGACCATAAAATAGCTTATAGAACACTTGAAAATCAATATTATTTTCCTTAAGCAAAGATGGATGTTCTGGTACACTAATTACAGGAATACCCAGTGAGTGTAACATGGCAGATTTTTCCAAAAGACAGAAAGCTAGAGATGCATTGCAATCAATGACTTGCTTTTGAATTTCTAATAAAGTACTGAGAGGATTCATAGTAGAAACAATTGCACCAATATAAAGAACAGCTAAGAAAAGAATGGGAAAATAAATAGAATTTGGCAACAGAAGCAAAACAACATGACCTTGTTTAACACCAAAGCTTTGGAAAGCAGAAGCCATGGATTTAACCAAAGAAAAGAGCTGAGAGTGAGAAATTGAATACCCAGATGAAGAATCAATAAGAGCTGTAAGACCATTGTATTTATGTTTAAATATAAAGGAAACAACATCAAGAAAGGGATCAGTTGGGAGAGGAATAATTGGGTATTTGCTTGTATAAATTCCTGTCTGTGGAGAGTACCATTGTTTTGAGATATCTGAGACTTTCTCCATCTGATTTTGTCTCAGTATTTGTCCCATTACCATATGTTGCCGCCAATTGCTCTCTTATGACGAGTTGTGAATACTTCTGTCAAAACCTATGCTTTTGGTGCTGTGGGAATTATTTATTTATTAATTTATTTTTTGCCAAAGGGGAAATATTTTGTTTTGTTTTCATATTGTTACCTTATATATCATAAGATTTGATTAATATCTTTTCATATATATAAATACTTTAGTTTTTATATTAGTATTAATTGTATTTTTCTTATTAGAAAACCTTTTTACTTCTTTATCTTATTACTCTATTTAAAAGGCCTAATACTATTAAATAAAAATACTAAAAAACTATTCTCTTTTCTATATTTTTTGTTCTTATTCTTCTCCATTATATTTATAACACGTTATCAGCACGAATTTATTCTACCTTTTTTTCCCAAGGTATTTTTTTTCCTCTTTTTGTCATATCGAATGATATATAAATCATATATGTTCTTAAATAGACATATACCTGTGGCTTAATATGTATATATGTTCGAGATGTATTTATCTTACTTTGTCAATTAAATTAAATATACATTTTTTTTTTACTTCTTGAGTGAGCATAAAAACAAAAATATAAAAAAAAAATTGCTTATATGTTTTTTTTTATAACTATAAAACCATTTTTTTTTAGGATGTAAATCGTTTTTTTTAGCATATGAAACTATTGTAATTTTTTTTTAAAACGATTATTTTAATAACAATATTTTTATTAGATAGGAGACGATAATAAGTTTTTTAAGTTACAGAATCCTTTTTTTTTTTTTTGTTGTTTTATATACATGATCATCATTTTTATGAAAAAAAAAATTATTATTATTTGATGTTATTTAATTTTCATTAAGTATATTCTAGTTCTTGAATAACTAGCTCTATATTTCAAATTCTAGTTTCTGAAAAACTAGCACTATATTTCAAATTCTAATTTATGAAAAACTAGTATTATTTATAGTTTCTAAAAAACTAATTAAATAAATAACTAAGATATAAATTTCTGAAAAATTTTGACTTAAGTTCCTGAAGAACTAAGTATTCTGAAATCTAGTATCCCAAGTTATTAAAAAATTATTTTATGTTCCTACATAACTAAATATATTGTCTATAAGTGTTTAAAAAAATAATTTATTATGATCTTATATTAGACAATGTTAATTGATGGCCCTCGACATCACGATTAAGAATTATTTATCATGGATACTAAATACTGAAATTCTTGAATTAGTCTTAATTAACTATTATTTTATGGGATTCTCATATTGTGTTGTCGTGATAGTACAATTTGTTAATGTGAAATTAAGAGCAACAAACCAATGTGGCATATTGCCTATTAATTTTGATTTTGTTGAATATGAAATTAAATCTAACAAGATCTGGATTAACTGGTATTACTCCTTCAGATATTGAAAATCTAATACTGCTAAAGATTTTTTATTTGTCTGAGAACCGTTTGATAAGTTTGGTACTCTAGTTAATATTTGTAGGGTTAACTTCTTGTTTGTCATATTTTATCTTCCTTTTTACAATTTCAATGGATTACAAATTACAACAGATATTTGAAATATTTAATTGATTAATCTATTATAAATATACTCCTAATGATTTTATTTTAATAAATGAACAATATTATATATATGACATATAGATAGAAAATTTGTGTTTTCCCATTGCATTTTTTTTTTTTTGATATGATTGAGATGATTATTTATGAAGAATTTAGTTTATATATTATACAGTAAACTCTGCTTATACTAGGAGTATAGAATGGTTATAGTGTACACTTTATATTTTGAAAATCTGAACCTATGTAATTTACTAATTTTTGACCAATTAATATATTTAGAGTTCCAAAAATTCCATGAAATTGATAATTAGCTCAAATTTACTTAAGAAAGGTCTTTACTTACACTCACAGTATCTATGTCCTAAATTCCTTAATGGAATTACAAATATGCCATGATAAATATGTCGTATATATATATTGGCTTTTCTGATTAGCAAGTATAATTTGTTTGTGTTATTGCAAATTATTTTTTATTTTTAACTAGAATTCTAGTATAAAAATTATTGTGTTTTATAATTAATGGCCAATTTATCCTCAACTTGGCTTGATGCAAATATATTTTATAGTAGTTGTCTTATTTTGACTTTTGAGTATAAAATTATATTGTTTATGTATTTGGTTTCAGTATGAAATTTGAAATAATTGAAAATTTATTATTTCATTATAAATATGAATTTATTGTAAATGGTTGGATTGATTTATAAATGATTGGAGTTTTTACATGAAATTAATTCAAATTTCTTCATTTTTCTCAAAATTGATTGAGTTCTAGATTTTTAAGAAAATCAATTTAATATTTTTGTTTTATTTCCAACACAAAAATTTTGATCATATTTATACTATATGTAAAAAGGGTCTAATGGATGAATATCTCACTATTTAAGATTTTTGTATTATCAAAAAGAGATTTAAAGATCGATATGATCACTTAAAATATGTGATACTACCACTTACTACCACAAGCTCAATATAATTGGCTAAATCTACGCCTACAAGATTTGAAATCTATTTTAGAATATAATTCAATCATGTTTAAAATTACTTCACAGCTAAAATTGTGCAATAATAAAGTTATATGCTCCTGCAGTAGCAGTATAAAAAGTAAAAATTTACAAATATTATTTGTCTTCTAGCGGTTGCAAATAATAATTGCTAACGAAAAATCATTAAACAATGCTCACTAGTACAACTGCATTCCTTGAAGTGAATGCTATAAAAATCATTTGGTAGGTCATAAGATTTTAAAAGAAGAACCGCTCATATAGAGGACACAACGCAATTCAATATTGATGATTTTATGTAAACTCCCTGAAGAAGTAATTTGCAAGGATTTTACAAGTTGTGCAGTATAATAAGTTATTTCATTATTATTTTATCCCCTATATACATACACAACATATTGCATTGAATATGCAGTTTAAGCATTGAACTTATAATTCAATAATTAAACCTTGAAGATTTGACATGAATACCATTATATATATTATACATACTCTCCTTTGAAACCTATACAAGGACATGAGCCGCAAATTTTTAGTTGTGCCATGACTATATTAATATCACTATCTCAATGTGCGAAAATGGGTCCACAAAAGAGACTAATAATTTATTTTAATGAGAAATATTTCTCGACATTAGGGAGAGAAAAACACATGCAGTGCTAAAGAATGTCGAGAAATTTATTAGAAGGAAACCCTTTAAATAATTTTGATCCATGTATAAGTTAGAGTGAACCAGAAGTTTAGAAAATAATACAGTTGCAATAATTTGTAACTTAACTGCCAAATGCATTTATAGATGCTAAAAGAGTGACAAAGTCTCATATTATAGCTGCTAATACCCCAACAAGAGTTTTGGTTCCAATTGCAAATAGAAAATCAATCAATCTCACTACACACTAGAAGCGTGGATATTAAATTAGAACTAAAGATAAAAATCCGCAGAAAAGAGAAGCAACGTCACTCATAAAATCTCCTAAAGGGAAACCTCATGAAGAGGAAGATTTCAGTAAAAGAGCTATAGCCAATTATGAGACATAGACTGAGGCAATGGAATAATTAGATTCTCCATATATGGTTTCTGGAGTTGATGGTTATATAAATGGAAACTATGAGATCTCAATTATTTTTGTGATATAAGAGAAAGGGTTGATAGAAATTCAATTATCGTCAACGATGAATTTGCCTCAATAGTAGATCTTACTGTTTCAAGAGAAAATCTGGATCTAGAATCTATAAGTATAACTGAATATTAGCATAAACATGATTAATCATCATGGAAAGAGGCAATTAAAGCAGAGCTAGACTCACCCTATCATTAACTATAAGAAAACTAATTCTCTTATTATGGAAAGGATCATGTTCCAATACTTAATTAGTGTGGCAGTTAAAGAAAGGCTTGATATATGCCTGACGAAAGCGATATTTATATAAGAGTCCCAGAAAGACTAAAGATATCATAAATGATTTCACATTAAACATGTGACATATATTTCATCAAATTATAAAAATCCATATATGGATTAAAGCAATATGGACATGTGGTATGATTGTTTGAGTAAATTCTTATTGAAAGAAAGATATGTGAATAATATACTATGTCCATTTGTATTCATAAAAAACCATAGAATGATATATGTTATTATTGCAATATAAGTTGATTTAAGTATCAATGTGACTCCTAATGAACTCAAATAAGTATGTACCTATTTGAAAAGTGAGTTTGAAATAAAAAATTTAAAGGAAATGAAATTTTGTATTGGCCTGCAGATCGATTATTAAGGAGTCATAATATACCAGTATACTTATGTGGAAAAGGTATTTAAGCAATTTTGCATGGATAAATCTTTTCCCTTAAAGCACACCAATAGGTGGTATACTCACTAGAAGTGAAGAGAAACCTTTTTAGACTTAAAGAAGATAATAGAGAGCTATTTGGTCTTAAAGTACCATATATAAGTGCTATAGGGCACTAATGTATCTTGCAAATTAGATCAGGCCTAATATTGCATCTGCAAGAAAAATTCCTAACTAGGTATAGCTCTGCACCTATGAACAGATATTAGAATGGTGTAAAAAGTTATCTTCAATATATTATTAATATTATGATCATAATTTGATTCATATTTGAAATTAGTCTATATGCAAATATTGGTTATTTGTTTAATCTCTATAATGGTAGATCTTAAACTGGCTATGTATTCACTTACAGTGTTACTATAATTTCATAAAGGTTTTTATGGTTCTAAAGTGCCTCACTAAAGATACTCCCATTATATTTTAAAAATAATGCAATTTGCATTGCACAAATTAAAGGTGGCTATATCAAAGGTGATGAAGTAAACATATAAACTTCACTCAAATTCTTATATATATATGAGCTCCAGAAGAGATATCCACCAAATTCGCTCAAGTGACAACCTAATAGACTTATGTACTAAGTCCTTACCTAGTGTGGTATTTAAACAACATTGTTTCATCGATTAGTATATGTTGTGTTAAAATCTATCCTTATTAGGGAGAGCGAATTAGTATATGATTGTACTTTTTTTCCTTAGTCAAGTTTTTGTCCCATAGGGTTTTTTTGGACAAAGTTTTTAATGAGACAATCTGTGCAATGACAAAATAGCACATGAAATGTACTCTTTTCCTTAGCTATGTTTTTTCCTACTGGGTTTTCTAGCAAGGTTTTTAACGAGGTATATTCATGATGCAAGTAATATCCTAAGGGAGTACTATAAATAAATTATTATATATGAATATTACTTAAACGTCATTAAGTATACGGTTTGACAACTTGGCATATTTATTTACAAAGACACTCCCTACAACGACATTTGAAAATCTAATCAACCAAATTGGCATGTGCCGACTAAGAAATATTTGATAAAAATCATGTTTTCATGAGGGGGAGATTATAGTGTACTGTACTCTTTTTCCTTTAGCCTAGATTTTATCCCATTGGATTTTCCTAGCAAGGTTTTTAACGAGGCAGCATTATGGCATAAATCTATATAAGAATAATATACTCTTTTTCCTTCACTAAGATTTTTTTTCACAGGATTTTTTCTTAGTAAGATTTTAAGGAGGTATATTCTTTGTAAAAGACATCAAGGGGGAGTGTTATGATATATTATAGGATTTGATTGATGACTTTCCATATACATGAATACTCTAGTTTGTATATTAGTATTGATTGTATTTTTCTTATTAGAAAAGTTTTTTATTTCTTTCTCTTATTACTCTATTTAAAGAGTCTAATACTATTAAATAAAAAAACTAGAAAACTATTCTCTTCTTTATATTCTTTGTTCTTATTCTTCTCCATTATATTTATAACACATATAAATTTATAATGATGTATTTTCTTAATTTATAAATTGATATATTTATATTTTTTCTACATATTATATAAATTTCAAGTAGCACGATTATTTACTAACGATTGTAACATCTTGAATTTCCTACTTAAAATTTTATTAATTGGATGTTAATTATTAAATTAAATAGTATATTTTTCAAATTTTTAACTTTACAGATTTTAATTAAATATATATCTATTTTATTTTAGGTTTTATTTAATGTAGTAGTAGTAGTAATAATAATAATAATAATGATAATAATAATAATAATAATAATAATAATAAAAATAATAATAATAATAATAATAATAATAATAATAATTATTATTATTATTATTATTATTATTATTATTATAATTATTATTATTATTATTATTATTATATTTTCCTTAAAAAATTATCATGAGCTTAAATGTATTGAATTCTTATTAGGATCCGGCAAAAAATGTTATCATGGATTACGTTAGTATGTTTTTCTTTTTAAAATTATTTTTTATGTATAGAAATATGTTTATGTCTAAAAAAATTATATTTTCCTTAAAAAATTATTATGAGCATAAACATATCGTCAGTACAGGAAACTATCATAGTATCAATGGATTATATTCCATCTATAAATATCAATGGAAAGCTCTTTTAAAAAAATAAATGAACACATTGACAGAATACCTAAGAAAACTTGTCGATATTTACTAGCGAAAATTTTTTGTAGAAAATATCTGATGGGAATAAGTGGCATGAGAATTTACCAATGGTTGTAACATCTTGAATTTCCAACTTAAAATTTTATTAATTGGATGTTAATTTTTAAATTAAATAGTATATTTTTAAATTTTTTAACTTTACATATTTTAATTAAATATAAATCTATTTTATTTTAGGTTTTATTTAAAGTTATTATTATTATTATTATTATAAAAATAGAGGCTTGATATGTATTTTCAGTCCAGCTCATATGATTAGATGTAAATTCCCAAGATGGCTATCCTAAAAGAACTCAGCCAATCAGGCAACAAAGAGAGAGGGAGAGCTCGGTGGGTGCCAGACCACCCACTTCTGGCTAGCAGTGATGAACACGCCCCTACCATGGAGTCTAATGTTCGATGAGTCTAAGTGAGGTAACGGTAATCAAAACTAGTGAGCAATTGTGGCGCATGCATAGAAGGATGCTTTTGACCTTGATTTTTAGCGATTCAACATCAAACAATGGTGATACTAGTGTCATTCTTCTCCACTCGATGAGAGCTTCAATTTGGATTCTAATTTGAACAGATCGATCTCTGGAATTATAGATCCAAAATTTGAACCACCAAATCTTTAAGGCCTGATTTTCAATCACCAAAGGCGAGTGGCAGAGAGTGGTGGGCATATCCGAGCTCCTAAAATTAAAAGGGATCTGGTGGTATGGTTTTCACCCTGTCAGCCATCGGTAGCCATGGCACATGCCCAACTAACAGTGCTTGGCAACAACGTGTGGTAGTGACGTGCAGATCTAGTTCCAGCATCTTCATTTCATTGTTTTATGCAATTTTTGACCCTTGTTCGATCGGATTTCACTTGCATAATTCTAAAACTCTTGAATTTCAATTATTATTGATTTTTGGATAGTTTATTGGGGGACAAGCACATTGATTAATTTAATTTTATGTTCTTTGAATGATTGATTTAATTTTATGTTCTTTGAATTTAATTAAGTAATTGAGAATTTTTATGAGTTTTGGATTATAAATGTATTTAATATAATTTTATTTTTAATTGATTTTATATGAAACCTTATAAAATATTAAAAGTAGATTGATTTTAATTGAATTGATAAATGGATATTATGGTGATATTGTTGTGTTGGAGATTCAGAAGGAGTCATGTAGTTATAGTTGACTATATGGAGATTCATCGATAATTTAGAAGTGTTATTTCCTTTGTTTTAGGGGGATAATGTCCTAGTTATAGAGAAAACTCTGCTAAATTCTCAATCTTAGAATATTCATATATTTAAATTCTCACAAATTTTATTATGATAGTCCATCGGTATTTTATTCTTTAGGTCATTTAGGTCTATCCTCTATAGCATCATGTTCCAGTCAGTTATCGAGTAGTGTTTTCATGCCAAAGTTGTGAGTAATACTATTTAATATATTTTCATGCTAACATACATTTGCATTACTATATGTAGATATATATATGTAATTATGCATTACATCATAATCCTATACTAGGCATCTGTATGTGTGTGATGCATTTTGACTATTGTGAATCCTTAATTTTGCATCCTTATCATTTAGCCACAGCTTAGCACCTACTGAGTTTAACGCGCTACGTGGAGCCATTATGGCGGTCCCACTGAAAAAAAAAGCCATGTTAGTTGTCGCTGGAGCAACAGTGGCACAGCCAACTGTTTGGCTGGCGCCGCCACCCTCATTGTGGCATGTCGCTCGGCACACTAGTGGCACTACCCAGAGGTTTAGTGGCGCGGTCCCCACTACCCTTTTTGTAGCTCCTAAAATGCCCCTAATATGATTTTTTTTAGCATTTTTTCAGCCTTACCCTTTTGACCATTTCATTTTTCCACTTACCAAATCACTTTCACCTCATTTTCCTATAAATACCTCCCTTCATCCTTCATTCCAACACATCTCTTGAATTAGTATTGATGATTATCTACTAATTCCTCTCTTCTCCTCCTTCTAACCACTCTCTAATTAATTAATTAATCTTTTTAATTAATTAATTATCTTACCCTAACCAAGTTAATTAATATTTTTAATTAACTAATTTTTTTTTAAAATTAAAATTAATCACTCAATTAATTAATTAATCACTTTTTTTTCTAAGATCAAATTAACCTTTTTTTTTAATCCAGCATCCATCCAAATTAATTAATTAACCATTTTAATTAATTAATCCATCCATTCTTTTCAACATAGTAATTAGTTATTTAATCATTTTAATTAATTAATTAATCTCCCAATCAATCCAATTAACCGGTCTCGATAAAATAGAACTTTGGTCCGGTAAAACCCTTCGCCCATAAAAAGTCAAGTTATCAGCCTTTTCCTCTTAAACCCAAATCAAATCAATCAATCTAATCAATCCCTAAATCCCTCCACTTAATCATGGAATGAACTATATGGGTTTTGATCCCATTCAATAGGGTACGTTGGCACCTTTGGAATCTAAATCTAAACCTCAAATCAAAATCTCAATCAATCTCTTTTTGCTTTTTTAATTTATGGATATTTTATTTTTCTCCTTGCACTCATGTCATATTCATGCATCTTATTTACAATTATCATCTTATAATATCTGTCATTCATGAAATCAATTTTTCAAAGTCAAATTAACCTTAAGAGTCAAATCGTGATTATTTAACCAAAAACCTAGTCCACGAACTCAACTTGGTTCGAGGCTACTGATCTTATCCTTGGGTAAATTAATTGAAAATTAATGAATTGGAGTCAATTGGGTTTTTCTTTAATTTTCCCATTTAAAAATAAATTAGGGTGGTGACTCCCAAAAATCATTTTCAAAATCAACCAAATCCAAACCTGAGGGTTCTATTGTGAGTCTAAACTCGAATGAGCATCCCAGTTCCCTCTAGCGGACCGGGCTGATGATTGGGCGAGGTCTCACAACTATATGGTTATAAATTGTGTTTGCTGGATAGGGCTGGGATGATATAGTGCTATTTAGGAATATGATTATGATTAAGATAAGATGAGCTAGGACTTGTGTATGACGACTAGAGGCCAGCTAATTGCCTTGCTGCTGCTATTCAAGTCAACACTACTGGGACAATTGTAACCATTTTATTAGATTAAGTGACGGAATTGGATCAAGAGAGCTAGGATTAGGGGATTGGCTATCCATATTTAGGTTGAGCATAGTACTATAAACTATATCCCATCCTTATATGATTTTGTGATTCCTTGTCTATGTGACACATTGCATCAATGTGTGTAATAGTGCATTTCTATTAGGTCACCAGGTTTGTATATTACTTGGTGTCATTCACTAAGTTAAGACACTTATTCTTCTCTCCTTATATTTCTCTAGGTTGCAGGGTGAGCTTACAGTGGTTTATCCTAATTGAGTTTCCATGCCTTCTTCCTCAGTAGTGGATTTATTTATGTATTTTAATTTTGTGTGATGCTATAGTTTGTATTTTAGTTTTTTTTTACAATTACAACAATATTTGGTATTGTATTTATAATTTCTTATTATGTATCTATGTTAGAGTTTCTACTAGATAGAGTTTAATGGTATTAATGATATTATTAGCATGATGGCTTTGATGACTTGTGATATTGGTAATAGATTCAGATTCTATTTGGTAGTAAGGCCTACAACCTTTGTTTATTGTCATTCTTATTAGATCATTTTAGACTTCCCTTTTGATATGATTAGTTAGGTTGACTATGGGCACTGGTAGACACTCGCATTACCCATGTTCTAGTACCAGTCATGTGCCCCTAGGGTTGAGTCATGACAAAGTTAGTATTAGAGTTTTAGATTTATTTTCCTTGGAAATTGTAATTGCAGAGTATAGCATTCCTTATCATCTTTTGAGGCCTTTTACTTCCAATTTAGCATTACTCGTATTCGATGTCTTGTTGTATTAGTCTATTTGTTTGCAGGTAATTATGAAGGTTTACTATTGCTTAAGGATACGACAAGTCATGAATTTACTATTCTTCTAATCATGCCTCAATCAACTCAGACTTTTCAGACACATGCAATTGAATTGTTTCCACCTTGGGCAAAGAAGATAATTGTACTCATATGATTTACTTCATTAATTATGTCTATTTTTAGTTAGGATGGACTGTTCTTCTTAGAGTAATAATTCTTCAAGGAAGGGTTTTCATCACATTCTAAATTATTCCATTAAGGGGTAATTAGACAAGTATAAATTGAGGAAGAACTCATTAGGCAACTCACACTCGAGTATAGTTTCTTTCTATTCTCAGGATCTAGCAACTAATTTTCTAAATTATATCTTTAACTTTCATGGCATCTTCTTCATCTTTTTCATCTGGACATGACTATTTCCTTTACCAAGGTCTTCCTCCTGAGATTCAAACTAATATTTCTCTTAGAACTCTCAAGATCTTAACCACTAAACAAATTTTTGAATACCAATCATACTTTATCCTAAAGTATGGCCATCAGTTTATTCGAGACTTAGCCATTCACCTTAGGTATCCTTTTGTTAAGAATAAGATGACTTCTTTTCACCCAGATCTCACCTCTAGTTTATCTTTTGGGTTTTGGTTATGGTGATGGTTGAGCAGCTTTGGTTATAGTGATGAAATGCAATGTTGGTGTTGAATTTGGATTTGCATAAATGAAAAAGAAATCAAAATATAAGAATGAGGCCCTAGTGTAGAGATAACCAATCAACTCCTTATCGGTCTTTACTTGTAATACCTAATAACTCTGTGTAATTTTTTCACTGCAATTGCACTATTTTTACACTATGTTTTCTTTGAGTTTTACATTTTGTCTATTTTAATTCTGCACTGTTTGTGTTGCTGAGACACTGCAAATTAAATTATATTGTGTCAATTTTTTCACTAACTACAATTAAATTGTACTACATTATAATTATACTATGAAAATTATGCACTATGTTTGGTAATTAATTACATTGTGCATAATATGTGTGAAGGAATGGTGGATCCAATCGCAACGAGGACAACGTGGTGGGGTGAAATTTCAAACAATTTAAAATTTCACTTCACCCAATTAGATCCAAATATTAGTTCAAGCAATAAATTAATTTCTATGTAAAACACATATGCATAGAAAGAAGAAAGAAGAGTAATCATATTATCTCTTGACGATTCCTTCTTTCATTATCAAAGAGTTCCCCAAATGTAAAGCCTCTAGATCATCCACACCTAGCTCATCGTCAAGTTTCCCTTTGATTTCTTAGTGTTATTGAATCCCTCTCTTGGTTGCCCCAAATTTGATTCAAGATCTTCCCTTAAAAACCCTTAGGAATTTTAGGTTCTTTTTTGATTTGTTTTAAACTAAACCATTTTTCAATATATAAGTAATCATTTTTTCACAAAGAATAAAGAAAAGAATTGAAGATCAAAAGATAATTGAAGAAATTCTTTCTTCATCTTTTCTTTATCTCTCTCAATTTCTCTTTCTAAAATTACTCCAAGTGAAAAATGATGTTCTTCCTTAGTAAAAAGAAGAATGTTCAAGACTTAACCCTTAAGTCTTCACAAAGATTTATATGCCCTTTTAGGTCATCATTGTAGAAAAGGCAAAGTTGGACTTTGCTACTTCAAATCGTGAAATGACCATTTCACCCTTTAGGGGCCATATGGATATTTTCATTAGCTAAAAGATATAATTATAATTTTAACCTTAGTTGAAAATTTTTTAACTCCCTAAACGCATCACATGGACTTTTGAATAGTGAATTTTCTTTAACCCCTCTAAATTGCCTCTTTTCCATATCACATATGGGCTTAGCAACATCTCATATGTTTAGGATTTTCACTAAACTTAAAATTAAGTCTTTAATTTAGTTCAAATCATTTTCAATTTAATATTGACATTTGCACCATATACGAATTAAGATTTAATTGAATCAAAATCTTTTTATATTAAACATTAGGACATACTAGGGTCCTTGTAAATTTAATTATATGTTTAATCATTTTACCAATAATCAATTAATTAAACACTTTAATTAATTGTTGTGGTAAATCTTTTACATTTAAAAGGTGATCACTATTGGATGTGTGACCTTCTAGGTTCATGTCTAATTAGCAATAGGAATGAGAAAATATTTTTCTCTGCTAATGTGAAATCCCTACTTCACACTTAGATGCATAAGTCGTGAGTGATAGCTAGCCTTCCATATCATGACTATCTATGTCACGACCCACTTATTGAGCCGTGATGGTCTTAGGGCATAGGTGACATAAATTCACCTAAACCCGTGGAACCCCGTTTAGCTTATAATCCTTTACCATTTATAATGTTGAACTTTATCCCAAGATTAGAATTTGATTGCCTTTCCTTATTGCCTATTACTAGTTTATCATTTTATATATTACCAAAAACTTATTTACTAATACTATTTATGTGCTCAACTCGTAAAATTTCCAGATTTATATTTCATGTCATTATCCAGATGTTCATAACTTAATACACTATTATAATCATAATTACAATATAATGTACAATACATATAAACCTAATGACATTTTAGTGCAAAACCTTTGGTAACCATAGAGCTTTAAAACAACGGTCTTTTTAATCATATAACCAAGATTCATAACACTTGAATTTAGTAGAGCAACTTCCAAGCGAAAGAACATGGCTTGGAATTTACCTTGCTAGCTTGTCAACCTTACCTAAAAAATTTAAATAACTACATAATGAGACAAAGCTCAGTGAGTACATAATAATATAATATGTATGGTGAGTATGTGGTTCATTATTAGAATGGCTCATGGTGACAATGGAGTGATATTAATCAAAATTGTCATTATGAATTGATTTCTTATTTAAGATGAAAACAATATCTTTTAGCAGAAATAGTAATTTCTTAGAAGAGGAATGTTTTCCACACATATAAATAAAAGAGTGGTAGCCTAAGCCTTACTCACTCACATGTATCACATTATGCAAGACTGATTCAATCGATTAGATGTTCCTCCTTAACAGAGGTTGGATACTCTCACCCTACTTAGAGGCTTATACCAACTGCACAAGTCTTGATGAATTATCTCACATCAGAAGGGTATTTTTGCTTATCAATAGGCATCAATAGAAAGGTTCATATAAGGTTCACAATAAGGAATTAAATGATCACATTATGAATTTAACATGAAAAGTTTACAATAATCAAATCCTATTAAGAAATATCATATTAAATGGCTCAATATTTAATAGGCAATTCATACTCATCATGGAATTGGAATATTTCAAAGATAATGGTTTGAATAATAAAGGTTAACAAAATATGGCACATGTTATATTATATTATTAAGTACTCACCTTGGACGCCTTTGCTCCTATTTATGTTTAACTTTGATGCTAGTAGTGTTCCCTGCACTCTTAGACAATATCCTTGTCCTTGTCTTTAGATTCTACACATTTTCATTTCAATTACACATTAATCACTTTTTTGTTATTCATTAGTTTAAATTTAGCTTAACTTGTTAACACTTTCATCTTATTTATTGTAGTACTAACTTATTACTAATTTTAATACTATCCTTAATTTTTTTTCCAAATAGCTAAAAGTATTCACCTTAAGGAAAGATAATTCCTTTCCTCCCAATTTCACATTTCAATTTCATATTACTTAATTAGAATCAATTTAAAAAAATCTAATATTCAGTGGAATTAATTCTACTTCCACCTTCCAATTTCATACATGAACCTAGTTCATTAAATTTGGGGAATATCATTTCTATCAATTGAGTTTTGAAATTAACATTATACAAATCATGTTGCACTATTCTTAAGCGTGATTCCCCCTTCAATTCCATGAATTCAAGTTTAGTTCACAAAATCTCCAATTTGTCCATAAACCCTAGAATTTTGGGAAAACCATTAATTCTTCATCCAATCTTCAAATTGATCATAGAATTATGAAATTAGCATGTTAAAAAGCCTATATCATCAATTAAACTGGAAAATAATTATTAGATCTTGAACTTCCTCTTTTAACCTAAGTTATGTATTCAAAATTTCGAGTTTTGAAATAAGCTTCTATAATTCCATTTGACACTTTCAAACTACTATTCTCCATCCCAAATAGCCTTATATAACACCAAATAAATTTTAGAACCATCCTTTATGCTAAATCTAAGAGAGGTCGAATCTAGTGCTAATGTTCCTTTACATGTGCTCTTTGCTTCCCTTGCTTGTTTTCACTTAATATACTTTAAGTTCTCAGGCCCAATCTCTATATTTAATCAAAGAATATATAAAATCAACATTTCCTAATTATACTAGCTTTTGGTTGAATCATATAGATAGAAGAAAAAGAAGGTTTTTACAACCATAACACCAAAGCCTTGTTTAGAACACATAAAGGAAGAGATGAGCATAAGCTCTAACCTTGGGAAGCTTTGTTTTCAATTCTATGGTGGTGGCATAAAATTTAGAGTCTATTTCTCTATTAGGATGTGTTTTTGTGATAGGTTTTGCAAAAAACTATGCATCTTATTACTTATATAGCTAAGATGGATGGTGTTGATTTAATCAATCTAATCCAATGGCTATTACTTAATCACAATATATGGTTATGATTTAATCAAGTGAATAGCTAGGATCTCATGTAAGTTGATGATGTTCATAATATGGTTTGGAAAGAGCAAAATGAATGTAGACTTTGGTTTAAAAAAAGTGAGAATTCAAGTTGGAAAAGGAATTGACATAGTAAATAAATGGTGGTTTCCAAGTCAAATTTAATGGTGAGCTTTTCCAACATCAAACTTAACCTCGGTTAATCATTCTTAACTCTAGTTAAATTTATGGTCATTCAACCATGGGCCTAATGAGATGGGCATCCAAGTGGGCTTGAGCCTTTGGTGTTCAAAAGCCTATTAACAAGCCCATATATGCACAATTCAAACTTGGTAACTTAATACATTTTTCATTTCACTTATTTCACTTTAATATACATATTTCTACCTTGTAATATTACTACACCCTTTAGACATTTCTAGATAAATCTTATTCACACTATAGTGTACATTTTCTAGGCCTTCATTAACATTGTTCAAGTATGTAAATCATATAGACTCATTATGTCAAACTGAGTTTGACTTCTATTGTACCATTGTAACTTTGATTTAAATCAACTTCTCATATCGCTATTATCATCTCCCAATTACTTAGGAGATGCTAATGCCCATTCACTAGCACTTTAGAATTATATTTCAAATAAATTATTAACATAGTCACATTATGTCAAACTCGGTTTTGACTTTCATCTTATCATAAAAGTGCTTATTGAAATTGATTACATTATTTACTCATTGTCACATTATTCATTTAAAATTTCTTCTTATGGTATTCTTATAATTCTTAATATGTTAGAAAGGCCTTGAATGGTATAGTAGATGAACATTATAGTGTCACCATTTCTGATTCTAATAGGTTAGGGAAACCATGGGTATTACAATCTAATTAAAAATGAATGTTTATAGTTGATCACTTTAAACATCACATGGACTATTGATCATAAATTATCATGTACTAAAATCGCTTTATTAAAGATCCTAATCTTAACTAAGGTAATGGTTTATGTCAAATCCTAATGTACCTCGATTTTATATCCTTATCTCGATTCTAATTCTTAACGAGATTAGATTCCTATTAGAAACTCTTTCTAGTAAATTTGTCTATCCTAACCAGGAGTTTTAGTTATAAGAAATAACCAGATTGCATAAGATCTCAATCTCATTTACTCAAGGTAATGAATTTTATCTTGGTAATCACTTTCCTCTACACACAACAAATTAGAACTATCACATGTCATATATCTGTACATGAATAATATGTCTATGTAAGTAGTAATAAATCCTAGCCACTTATGCATAACATATAGTATCACTCAAATTAAAGGACTATATGCACTATTATGATTTAAATGATAAATAATTGATAAGTAGTAAAAACCTATATTATTATCATCTAATGTCACAGTTCGACTATTCATCCTATGAATATCCATATGTTTGTATCGATATCACATGTCAAGTAGCATGAGACTTACTGCTTCTGTAATCTTCGTATCACATATTGATTATAGAAAACAAATAGAGGTGATGGTCCTCGAGAATTAATAATGCCCAATCATTATTCTTGCAACCACAAACATATTTAAAATATTTGTACAAGAGCGATCTATCACTCATATTCTCAACACTTAAGAATATATCCTCTTATAAATACTTAAGGACTATATGCAATTATATGAAACCCTTTTCACACAATAAATATATTTATAACGACATTGATAATTATTATCTACTATTACATAACTAATATGTGGCTCTTAGGATATAATGCTATCAATGTGATAGTATAGTGCAATGCTTATGGGGGTTCCAGGAGTTTGGGTTACCTTATGTCTTCCCATGCCCTAAAGTTGTCACATCTCTAAGGATGAGATTTAATAAATGTGGTATTAGAGTTAGTTCCCTTTGTCACATCTCATCCTTAGAGATGTGATGGTCTTAAGGGTATAAGGAGACATAAGGTCACCCAAACTCGCATAACCCTTAGCAATTACATTATACTATCACATATCATGCACATTATAATTAATTACTAGACATATTGCATAATTTTCATAGTATAATTTAATTGCAATTATTGTAAAAATTGACACAATATAATTTAAATTGCAGATACAATATCTCATCAAATTTAACCAAAACACGGTGCAAAAATAGTGTAATTGCAATGAAAAAATTACATAGGTGTACAGGGTATTACATTCTTCCCCTTTAAGAAAATTCATCCTCAAATTTTAAAATGAAGTGCTTATGGCTCATGAATGAAACAATTACAGATAATTTCAAAGCAACTCATCTTTGCTTTTCCACATACTTTCTTCAACATAATGGTTTCACCATTGGGCGTTGATTGTGATATTTCTTTGTTTCTCAATTTCTTTACTTATTTGTCCAAAATGGTTCTTAGAGTTTCTTCTCCATCCACTTCAATCGCTTGAGATTAGAGTACATGTGACTAATCTAACATGTATTTCCTTAACACGGATATGTATTTTCTTAGGATTAATGCTCCTTTTTTATCTGCTAAATGTGTTTTCAGTCTTTCTTGAATGATTGATATTTTCTCCATTAACTCTTTGAGTATTTTTGGTACTTCCACATATTTATCCCGTATTTCAATCCAATAGATGGAAAAGCGGCACTCTCTTCTGTATAAGGCTTTATCGGAAGCTAAACAGATTGAGGAGTTCCAACCCATAGATTCTCAGTTTATCTTTCAACATATGAATCATCCTCTCACACTAACCATCAGTTTGTGGGTGGAACGTAGTACCAAAGTCTAATTGTATGCCTAAGACTTCTTATAGTTTTTGCTAAAATTTTATGGTAAACTGGGTACCACTATCAAAAATGATAGACATTGAGCCCCCATATAGGCTCACAATCTTATTCAAGTATAATCGAGCATACTTTGCTATCATATTTATGTGAACCCTTAATTTTGCATCCTCCAGCATGCGTTCAAACTTTAGAAGCACTTAGACTCGATGAACAAACCTTTAGAAGCCGTATACTCTCAAAATGGAAAAAATAAAATATTTCTTTTTGGCATTTAAACCCTTTCAAATCATCCGGGATGGAGTAATAAATATAACACAATTGGAATCATGTAAAATGGATGAGAAATGAGCGAGAATGGGGGAAAATGGGAGAGACAGGCTAAATTGAGGCTGGCTGCTGCACAGGCCTGTGTGGTACCGAAAACCGTTATGTGGTTGCCGCACAGTCCTGTGTAGCATCGCATAGCCCTATGTGGTAGTACAGGGGTTTCTGTGGCACCTTGAGCGTATTTCTACAATCCCATATTGAAATTTGATGTTTTCTATGCTTCAAACCTCCTCCTATATATAAAAGGCCTCCCCACACTTCAAAACATTAACTTCTAGATCTTGAAAAGTAATAACTTTAAGCAAAACACTTTGCATTTGCTCCTTGCTTTGCAAAGCGAGTTGAGGGGTTTCTCCTTGATTCCTACCCAACTAGTTTAAGGCTTTTTGCCCGCCTGTTTGAGGTAAGTCTCTTGCCCAAGGTTCGTGTTCGCCGCCCAAGGCTAGTAGCCACCTGCCGTCTAAGACTATCCATCGCCTGCTAGCCATTGCCCAAAGCTAGCAGCCGCCTGCCATCCAACACCAGCCATTGCTCGCCGTCCAAGGCTAGCCGCAGCCTGCTGAGGCTAGTTGTCGCCTACCATCCAAAGCTAGCCATCCAAAGCCAATCGCCGCCAACTGTTCGAGGTAAGTTCCCTTTTCCTTTAATTTTTTATTGTCTAAATTTCCCTGCCTCTTTTAGTTAGTTAATTAAATTAATTCATCTAGGTTGCTAGCTAATCAACTCGGTAATAGTCAAATTAATTAATTAACCCAACCCTCTTTTAATCAATTAATCAAAACATGATAAAGTGGCCAGGCTAAACTAACCCCTTCGTAAGAAGGGAGAAGTGCATGGATTTTGATTCCCATTCAAAGGGATACATAGGCATGCTTGGTTCAGGCATCGAATCTAATTAAAACTAACCAACTCTTCCCTCTTTCACCTTCTTCACTTGCTTTTATTTTGCTTTATTTTACTTTGATAATAGGTTTAGTTTGGAGAATGTGTGACTTCCCTAGAACCTATAAGGGCTAGAGGAGGTATCCCCTATATTTGAGATTTTATTTGTAATGTTAACTTTCTTTTGGATTATTACTTGTATTTATTACTGAACATGTGGAATCAATAATCATGAATATTATAAATTTTCCATGCTTTTTAAATTATTCATGAAATATATTTGAAGTTACTTTTATATTATTTGGCGAAACTTATTTTGTTAAAATAAACCAAAAACCTAGTCCCCGAATCCTCTTCGGTTTCGAGGCTAGTGATCTTTTTCTTTTAGGTAATAATTGGAGTCAAATGGGTTTTTTTCTTATATTTTCCCAAATAAAAATAAATTAAGGTGGTGACTCCAAGAAAAAGTTTTCTAATCTATCAAAGATAAGCCCGAGTGCTTCCTCGTGAGTTCTTTCCCGAATGAGCATTTCAATTCCCTTTAATAGATCAGACCGGTGCTCGGGCGAGGCGTCACAGCTGGTGACTCCATTGGAGACTAACTTTCTTTTAATAAAAGGAAAAAATAAGTGGAATACTAATTGGTTTAAAAAAAGTTTGGCCTTTTAATATGTTTGTGACTTTCCATGCATCGCTTGCATAGGCTCTTTGCCATTCGGCCTAGTTTTATGAAAACAACAGATAGTGAGTAGCATCGAGTGGGTAACCCTCCTTAGGTTTATTCGCTGATAGTGAAATCGTCCAACCAGCAATGAATCCTTTGATCCTTTCAAAGGTGTAACGAGTGTGCACGTACTATTGGACCCACGCAAGGCTCCTTGACTCACATGTGGTTAGGTATATCGCTGCTCTAGTGTGATAGGTACCCAAATTGAGCCACCCTTACCCTTTCATGTAATGAACTTAAATCTTGGCCTTAGGTTGTATGTATCATAATTAAAACCTTGCATCTTTGCATTCTCATGAAATGTTTTCGTCATGCATATCATGCATTCATACTGTATATCTAAACATGCATTCATCTAAAGTTTAAGTCAAACCTTGAACTGAAGAAGGGTCAAACATTCTTATCTCCATTCAGATACCTTTCCCATAAACACTTTCTCCTCTATCCCATTCACCTTTGCCCCCACAAACCTTAAGCTATCACCTTAAACCTTACCCCGTTACCTTAGCCTTTAACCTAAACACTAATACCCTAACCCTAAACCTCACCCCTTTACCTTAACCTTTAACCTAAACACCAATGCCCTAACCCTAAACTTTACCCCTTTACCTTAGCCTTTAACCTAAACACCATTACCCTAACCCTAAACCTTACCCCTTTACCTTAGTCTTTAACCTAAACACCAATACCTTAACCCTAAACTTTACCCCTTTACCTTGGCTTTTAACCTAAACATCAATACCTTAACTCTAAACCTTACCCGTTTACCTTAGCCTTTAACCCAAACATGAATACCCTAAACCTAAAACCTTACCTCGTTACTATAGCCTTTAACCTAAACACCAATACCCTAGGTCTAAACCTAAAACCTCATTTCCCTAGCCTTGACCTCAAACATCTCTAACCTTAAACACTGTTACTTTAACCTTACCCAAAATGTCTTTGCCCTAAATTGTAACCTAAAAACATATCTACCCTCCTCTTACCCATACCTTGCCAACCTAGCCCCAAGACACCGTCGCCAAACATCCTTGGCCCATTACCTTCAAAACCAATCCATTACCCCCAGATTGATAGATGCCTATAGCCTATACCCCAAATCATCAAGACACTACCCTAAGCCTAATACCTTTGGCCCAACATGCTACCTTAAGCTCAGCTCCTTTGACCTTACACAATATCCTTAAGCCCAACACCCATGACCCATCACCTTTCAAAACCAGTTTATTACCCTTAAGCCCAATAACTTTGGCCTAATACACTACCTTAAACCCAATACCCTTGGTTTAGTCTACTACCTGAAGCCCAAAACATTTGCCCCATCATACCTTAAGCCTAAAACAACAAAAAAATGGTTAGCCTATTACATAATAGGAAGCCTTTTCTCTTAGGATCTGGATGCCTATACCTTCATCACCTTTTCTATTCCATACCCATCACTTGCCTTGTTGCTTTGGTTTGAAGGTACTAATGGCCCACCCGCTTGATATGGCTTCCTTGACCACACTTGTGACCAAAGTCCTTAAGAAGCAAGAAGAGCATTTCCAAGCTATCCTAATTGCTCAGCAAGCCCAATTCGAGGAACCAAGGCAATTCATCATTAAGGAAGTTCAAGCAATGATTAACCAGGCCACCCTTAGCCATTCTAACCCAAACTTTATCTTGAACTCGACCAATCCTAGTCCAAATTTGAGCCAAACCAACCCATATCTAAACTAAGGTGAGGAAGTTTTCTCTTATCCAGATACTAGATTGCTCATGGAGAAACTTAAAGCCATGGAAAGAACCATCAAATCCTTAAAGCATCGTGATGATCTAATTGATGTGGATAGTTTAACCTTATTTCCTGATGCCAAGCTCCCTCCTAAATTCAAAATGCCTGAACTAGAGAGAATTGATGGAACCACTTGCCCTAAGACCCATCTGAAGATATATGTAGGGGCAATGAAATCTTTAAGAGTTAGTGATGAGGTCCTTGCTCAATTGTTCCAACAATCACTAACCAGTGTTACTAGGAGATGGTTCCTTTCACTAGACAAGAGCAAGAAAGGGATATGGGATGATATCTGCTATGCCTTTGTCGAACAATATCATTATAATAGTGAAATAGATGTCACTAGGCATGACTTGGAAACCATCAAGTAGCTTCCAGAGGAGTCTTTCTCCATGTTCCTTATAAGGTGGAGGGCTAAAGCTGCTCAAATGGTAAATAGACCAATAGAGCAAGAACAAGTTGACATCCTTGTCAAGAATCTACTTCCAACTTATTGAGCCCACTTGTTAACCCAATACCTATCCACTTTTAAGGCTTTGATTGCAACCACATCCAAGGTTGAAGAATGCATCCAAAATACATCATTTTAACCTAAATTCCTTACCACTGACCTGAACAGTGATGAAGAACCTGAATCTAATTCAACCCCACCTTACCTTAGCCCCAAGTGGCATGGCATAGAAGAGTTCAAGTTCAGCTAATCTGACCTATCTTAGATTGAATTCCAAGTTGAGTCTAAATCTCCAAGTTTGAGTCCAAATCCCAAAGTCTGAGTCTAAATTCGAGTCTAAGTCTGTCATCTTATTTTCTTTTATTTTTTGTCAATCATGTCGATTCCTTTTTTGTTATCTTGTAATAAAATTTTCCACTATAATAAAACATTCACTTCTTTTTAATTATTTATGCACTTGTCTAAACATGGATGAGCTTTAAAAAAAAATAAGAAAAAAGGAGAGAAAAAAAAAAGAAAAGAGAGAAAAAGAGAAATGAACATCAATTAAATCCACTATAATTGAGGTGATATCAATAATTACTTTGCTAGCACCTAACCAAAGTTGGTCAAGAAATAGACCTCTCGTCAAATATTTAAAGCACAAAATCAAACGATACACCTTAACAAAGGGCAACAAGTTCTTTAAATCCAAAATTCAAATGTTAAAGCCCCTCAAAGTGAAGAAAAGCAACAAATCATGGTAGAATGTTTTCTCCTAAACTTCATTAATCTAAGCTTGCTAAGTTGAAAACCCAAAAAGGACGGCTTAGGCAAAAGTTAGAGCAAAAGAAAAAAGAAAAAGAGAGAGAGAGAAAGAGAGAAAACTCATCATATTCATCTTCCTTCGTATAATTAAAAGTTTGTCAAATCATCTTTACTCAATCCGTCTCGTCTGATATCTTCAAAATCATCTTTCCTCACTAGCTTGCTCATTCTCTAAAGTGATATTGTCTTCTACGCCCTTATCTCACAATAGGGACATATCTTTATAGGTTGTCATCATCTAATGTTAATCCATCTCGTCATTTAGCTCAAAGAGCTTAGACAGAATCTCTCACATTATTAGTTGTCATGTTCCTATCTCTTATTGGGAGCAAAATCCCCAACTTGTCTTTTCTCATCAGTCCTTCAGCCACTCCTTAATGCACCTCCTTTCTGCCAGTTTGTCATTTATGTTCAAGCCAATAGAGTGTCACCCTAAATTTCTCTTCAATCTCAAAATGACAAGATTAACTTGGCTTGTTCTTTTCTGTGAATCATGCTACAGATAGCAAAATCATATAACCTTCCTGATCCTTTTCAAAGTTCCCAACCCGCCTTTGAACCATTCCCCAACTTCAAAATTTACCATTCCATCTTTTCAAGTTCAAGTCTCATACCATCCTTTCCTGGCAAAGTCTCATCATCTTCTAAGGGCTAAGCTTATGTGCAGAACCAAAGATCCTAAGTCTTTTAAGACTCATAACTCTTAAAGCCAGCTTTCTTTAGCACAACTAAAATTAAGTCATGTCCCATAAAAGAAGAACTTGAACCAGTTAAGGCTCATCCTATGTCTCATTGGCAAAATCTCATCATCCTTTAAAAAAAAAAAAAAAAAAACTTCACCCTAAAGCCTAAGGCCAAAAGCCTTCACTATGAAGCCCAAGCCTAGCTTTCACCATGAAGCCTAAACCAAGAAGCCTAAGCCTAGCTTTCACCATTCACAAAAAGACCACAGTCTCCTCCAAGGCTAAATCTGACCAAGCCTTCCCTAACTAATTTCTTTGCCTGACCTTTCCTCTAAGCCAGATCTAACCGAGCCTAAGGCATAACTTGACCAGGTCTTCCAAATAAAATCCCCAAAGGTTATAACCTAACCAAGCCAAAGTGCCAAATCTGACTAAGCCTTCCATATAAACTTCTCCAAGGATAGAGCTGACCTTCCCTAAACCTTCCAATCAAATCTTCTAAAGACCTAAGCCTCCTAATCAAGCTCTCCAATCTAGCCTCAAACCAAATCTTCCCTAAAGTCATACCCATCTAAGCTTTTTAAACTAAATAGCCTGATCTTTTCCAAGACCACACCTTGCTTGATTTCTTGAATGACTTCTTCCTAAACCAAGCTGATAGCCATTGACCAACCAGTCTTATACCTGACATGCCCATATTCACATGTAAGCTAGCCAATCAACCAAAAACCAAATGACCAAACCATTTTCCTCTATCATTCTAAAGTGGGGGCACAACCCTTCCCAAATATTCACCTTTCTAAAATAGGGGCATCTTTCTCCTAAAGATTAATACTTTTATATCAGGACTCACCCTTCATAGGTTCAAAGTATCAGATCATTGCATAATTATCTAGCATTTTTTGCATTGAACAGGATCATGAATCAAGGCAAATTGTCAAAACTCTCAAAGAAAGATAGGATCATTAACATCATTTCTACCAAACAGGATCATAATCATCATTCCTACCAAAGAGGATTACCACTTTGTCGATTCCTACCAGACAGCGTCTCCTTCATTCCTACCAAATAGGATCATCACTTTGTTAATTCCTACCAGATAGGGTCATCTTCTTTCCTACCAGATAGGATCATCATCATTATTTCCTACTAGATAGGACCACCACTTCGTTGATTCCTACCAGACAAGGTCGTCATCAACACCACTTTATCGATTCCTACCAGATAGGGTCCAGATAGGGTTGTCATCACCACCACTTTGTCGATTCCTACCAAACAGGGTCGTCATCACCACTACTTCGTTGATTCCTACTATATAGGGTCATCATAACCACCACTTCATCGATTCCTACCAGACAGGGTCACCATCATTCCAACCAGACAGGAACATCACTTTTAGCTCCTACTAGATAGGAGAAATGCCAAATGCTACCAATCACTAGATCTTCCAAATATACCAGGGGCATCTTCCTTAAAATTTAACCACACCTCTCACCCAAATGTCTAAACTCTGATCGAGACAGTAATTTGGTTTCTTTCACCATCTCCCATCCTCATGTTCACTATCATTAGAATCACCTTTCAAACAAAGATAATTCTGATGAGGGGGCAGCTATAAACCCTTAATTTTGCACCCTCTAGCATGTGTTCAAACTTTAGAAGCACTGAGACTCGATGAACAAACCTTTAGAAGCTGTAAACCCTCAAAATGGAAAAAAAATATTTCTTTTTAGCATTTAAACCCTCTCAAATCATCCAGGACTGAGTAATGAATATAACGCAACTAGAATCATGTAAAATGGATGAGAAATGAGCGAGAACGGGCAAAAATGGGCGAAACGGGCAAAACTAAGGATAGCTGCTGCACAACCCTTTGTGGTTGTCGCACAAGCCTGTGCTATACCACACAACCTTGTATGATTGCCACACAGCCCTGTACGATAGCACAAGGGTTTCTGTGGCACCTTGAGCGTATTTTTGCAATCCCACATTGAAATTTGATGTTTTCTATGCTTCAAACCTCCTCGTACATATAGAGAGTCTCCCCACACTTCAAAACACCAACTTAAGGTTTACTAAGCCCATTATTATGTTGTGATTAATATGTATATATGATTAAGTGACATGTGAATTAGGCCTTATGATATGTTAATACTGAATTAATGATCTTAAAATTGACTATGAGATAGATGGTATGATTTGTTCAAAAGAGATAAGCATAACTCTTTAAGGTTACTTGTCAAGTTGATATATATATGGAAGGTGTTAAGTGTACTAAGTTGAATGTTAAATTAAATTGATATTAAGATCATGATACATTGTTTGACTTTAGAAAAGTCATAGTATGAGTTATAATGTGATTTCATGTGAGCCTATGAATGCGAAGTATACAAGACTTTAAAAGTCAAGATGTTATGTGCAAGTGATGAGTGCATTTCTAAGTGCAACTTCAAGTATATGTGAATGTTATATGTGCATGGGGCAGTTATGGGATAGGATAGCATGATGATTAAGCAAATGCTAAGTGTTGAATTAAATATTATGTTAGAGCTTAAAGAGTATTAGAAGTTTAAAGGGCTACAAGTACTAAGAGCAAAGGAACCACAAGGTGAGTAAATATTATGTTATTATTACAAGTACAAGCCATCATGATATGTGAACCTTTGACATTTTTGAAACCCAAGTTCTTTTCTATCTTCAAATACAATTATATGATTTCTTTATTAGGCTTGGTTTACCAAAGGACAATTGGTCCAAAACCATTTTTGAATATCCAATGATAATAAAAAACCTTTGTGATTATTGCCCTAACCAATATTCTTTCTGGAACTACATTGTTAATTATCTTTTGTTTGATAAGCTAAACATTTATTATTATTATACTACATGTGATTGCATTTCTTCAATGCTATTATTATAAGTGATTACCATTAGCTCTAGCTATGGTTCCTATAAACCTTTTTATGTAGAAATCCTTATGCTGATGGGGGTAATCATTGGAACATGTGCACATAGTCTTAACCCGATGGATAGGGGTAGTGTATCCACCTCAGCTAAAAGAGTGATTCTAGCAGTGGAGCTGGATCCGTTTCATGATTTTCTATGTGTTAGGAGTTGGAATTTGGTTTAATGTCACCTCTCCTCTATATGTTCGAGTGAATATGGCAATAGCCCTCACTCTCTACATGCTGTGTGTGATTTTTATGAACCTTGTTAAATTGTAAACTTTAAACCATGAGCTATGGATCCTGAATTATGAATCATGAACTACAAGTTAAAAGCTACGAGGCCCTCTCTAAATGTTATGTGTTATTGTATAAGCCATATGGTTTACTCATAGAGATCATCTATCTCACCCCTTTTCCACGTGTGGTTCCAAGTGAACATGATGAGGAGGCAAGGTGATGGCTCAAGCAATCTACTATACTTAGGGGATCTCCTTGTCAATATTTATTACCGTGCCATAATATGATGAGTATCTAGATGCTCTAGAAGTCCTTATTTTGGGAGTTTTATTTTTTGGAATATTATTTATTTGATAGTTTATTTGGAGTCTTAAATATTCTTTTCATATGGATTGTATTTAAAAGTATTTTTGAATTATGCTTCTGCTAGTTAAAAGTTTTTCTTATTATTGGATAATAAAGTTAATGCATGAGGTTTTGGTAAGATCCTAGGCAAATGTTATTTTGTACATGAGTGGGTTCTACAGGCGTGGGTGGCCTTATGTCTTCCTATATTCTAGGGCTATCATATCTCTAAAATTGGGATGTGATATATATTCCGGGTAATCATTCTTTCTCCTTGATAAACAAGACTAGAGCACTCTCGGGCAAAACACTAGGTCTAATGAAACCCTTATCCAATAGATCTTATAGATGCACTTTCTACTCTTTAAATTTGATGAGTGCCAAATGGTATGGAGACATAAAGATGGGTTGATACTTAGAAGTAGCTCCATGTTAAATTCTATCTCCCGATTCGGTGGCATCCCAGTTAACTTTTTCAAAGACACATCGATAAATTCTTCTATCACTAGTATGCCATTTGGACTGCTGGTGTGATACTTGAGTGTTTAATTATTTAAAAAATATTTATTTTATTAGAAAATATATTATTTAATTATATTCTATTACATTTATACTTAAGTATTTTATTAAAACAATATTTAATGATATGAATTTATAGTATTTCAAAATTTTATAGATAAATAAACAAATTTATGCACTTAAGATAAATAAAAATATTTTATGAAGTTAGTGACTTTACATATTAATATATTATAGCTTATTGATTATAGTTTATTTATGAAAGAATTATTTTCAAATTTTGAGTAAATTTCTTTGATTATAATTTTATGTCATACAATTAAAGTTTTATATTTAGGGATTAATTATTGTATTCATGTAAGATGAAGAAAAATATTTTATGAAAATAGTTAATAATAATAATAATAATAATAATAATAATAATAATAATAATAATAATAATAATAATAATAATAATAATAATAATAATAATTATTATTATTATTATTATGAAAAAAGAATGGGTGTATAGTATATTTGATTGATCCATTT
The DNA here is from genome assembly GCA_947687605.1 of Reutealis trisperma. Classification (NCBI taxonomy): domain Eukaryota; kingdom Viridiplantae; phylum Streptophyta; class Magnoliopsida; order Malpighiales; family Euphorbiaceae; genus Reutealis; species Reutealis trisperma. The sequence goes on along the minus strand of CANTUT010000751.1, from coordinate 908,795 downwards.
TGAAAATGGACTAATCAAATACTTGCTAGTAATCAGGCTTTATGGAGAGGCAGAGAGAGATAGAAGTCTAGGTGTTGGAGTACCCATCTTTAGCTAGTCTGGTGACCATGAAGGCATCAGTGGTAGCACGATCAGGCAATGGATGGCAGTGTACTTACAAACAGAAGCTTTTCTAGTGATCTCAAATTTCATATGTGATTTTGGTGAATCCAAGTGATCTTTTCAATGGATCTTGGTTCTTTTGAAAGTCTCTTCATGAGCTTTCATTTGGCACTAACTATTAGAGGGTATCATCTAGAGCAATGTATAAGTTATGTAAATGTAAAACATTATCCCTAAATGGCAATAAAATATATGTTTATAAATGAAATTGTTCCATTATATTAAATGTATATTTGAAGTTCGTAAGTATTTTTCAAAAGAGGATCTATTCTCAAGTGTTGAGAATATGGATGACAAATTGCTCTTAAATAAATACTTTAAGAGTTCATGGTCATAGGATTAATAACTGGACATCATTAATTTGGAAGACCATCACCTCTGTTTATAATCTAGAATCAGTATGTGATACTTATAATTATAAAGATAGTGAGCATCATACTGTTTGACAAATGTTGTTGATATAAATATGTGGATATTCATATGATGAATGATTGAACTGTGACATTAGATAATGGTGACACGGAGTTTTAATGCTAGTAAAAAAACATCATCTAGGTCATAATTGTACATATAGTTCTTTGACTTGAGGGAACTGTATCTCATTCATTGATAGTTGGAATTTATTACTACTTACATACTAATGCTATTCAAGTATAGGTATATGATATGTGATATTTCTAACTAGTTATGTATGGAGGTAAGTGATTGCTAAGAGAGAATTCATTAACTTGAATAAACAAGGAAGAAGTCCTATGCTATCTGATTATTCTAGATAATTAAATCCTTGGCTAAGGCAGCAAAGATTCACTAGAAAGGGTTGCCAGTAGGAATCAATTTTATCAAGATTTAGAATTGAGATATAGACATATAATCAAAGCATACTAGGGTTTGACAATTCCATGACCTTAGCTAAGATTGAGATTTTGTAATGAAGGGATTTTAGTGTACGTTAATTATGATCAATAGTCTATGAAATGAATAAGTGATTAAACACTCATATTCATTCTAATTAGGTAGTCATGACATGCAATGCTAGGCGTCACTCATGACTTATGGGACTAAAAGTGAAATAGGGATTTTACATTAGTAGAGAAAAGTGTTTTCTCAATCTCATTGCTAATTAGACATTAACCTAAAAAGTCACACACCCAAAAGTATTCATTTTCCAAGAATAAAAGGTTTACCATAATAATTAATTAAAGTGTTTAATTAATTGATTAATGGTAAGAGTATTGAACTTGTAATTAAATTTACAAAGGCCTTAGCATGTCTTGAAGTTTAAATCCAAAATGATTTCTTATTAATTAAATCCTAATTTATATATGATATAAATGAAAAGGATTTAATTAATTAAAACTATGGTTGAGTTGAAAGAATTAATTTTGAACTTTGGACAAAACCCTAAATAGCCTAAGCCCATTTGAGAAATGGAGAGAGGAAATTTAGGGGTTAGAGAATTTCTATAACCCTTAGAGAATTTTTATAACCCTAAAGCCCATATGATGAGTTTAGGGGTTAGAGGTTTTCTATAACCTTAAAGCCCATAGATGAGTTTAGGGGTTAGAGAAAGTGCACCATGGTCAAAATGGTCTTTTAACTATGTAAGGTTTAATTGAAATAATCATAGAACCATAAAGGGTAATATGGTCTTTTCTATTTAATCCTAAGGCATAAAGCAAATTAAGTATCTAATTTGTCCCCTAATTGACAACATAGTTTTTGGCTATATAAATGGCAAATGATATTTTTAAATGAAGAGGCTTTATGCACATCTTTTCTAAATAGAAACCTTAATAACTAAGTATAGAGAGAAAAGAAAGAGAAGAAGAGTTCTTCATATTTCTTATTCTTCACTTATTGTTCTTTGTGAAAGAATAAAGGTTTCTTGTGTTGAAAAGATATATCCATAGCAATTATAAGAAATCAAATCACCAAGGATTTATGTTTGAAGATCATGAATTCAATTGGCTACTAAGAGAGAGAATCAAAAAGATCTAAACAAATCAATATGTGCCTTAGAGGTGGTGCTTGGTGTGGTGTGAACCCTCAAATTTGCACCTCCTGATCCAACAGCAGCTTGACACCTACTAAGAGTAGGGCACTATGCATATGGTGGTCTCGCTAGCTGGTTAGCGGGCAAGAGTCAAGAGGGTAGCGCCCCGTAGAAAAATAAATTTCCTGAATCTTTCCTCCTCCAGTCGACTGCTTTTCAGTCATAAACCCACAAGATCAAATCGAGCTTGAACCAAAACTAAAATGGGCCTGAAACAGATGGAAATAGGTCGAACAACACGAGTGGCGCGCTGTTGTCTGGGAGGCATGCTTGCCGTGCCGCGCAGATGGAGGCATGCACTTGGTGCCTCCGGTAGGGCGGCACTCCTACCATGCTGCCATAGGCGGCACCAAATTAGTGCCGGTAGGCAAGCAACACGCCTCCTGTGCCACCCGGATGGCCAGCACGTCTGCCGTATCGCCTATGCCTCGGCACTGCGCCAACACCGCCATCCGTACCATCGGTACCCCCTATGGCAGCTTTATAAATAGACCCTCCTCCAACCTCATTTGGCACGACTTTTAAGGCATTCAAAAGCAATTCAAGAGATTTCAAAGCAGTTGAGGCATATTTCAAAGCAGAAATTCATTCTTATACTCACGCACTTGTTGCTTCTAGATCTAGATTCAAAGTTTCCTTTGAATTCAAGGTGGAGTTGAGATCCGGAGCAAAACTCATTCCATTCGTTTGAAAACCAAGAAAAGCAAAGGTATAATCCCTTTTCTATCTTTAAAGTTCTAAATTCAGATATAGAATTCTCTTTAGGTCTAAAACTGAAAAGATCTAAAACTTATTAGTTTAAGAATCAGAATTAAGTTAATAAGCAAACCAACACATTTTTAAAACCCCTCCTTTGCAAGAAGGGAGAACTGCGTGGGGGTTTGATTCTTATTCAATAAGATACGCAAGCTGCCATTCTGAAGGGCATCAACTCCAAAATCTTTTATCAATATTGTTTTCTTTTCTTTTTATTTTGATTTATTTGTACTAATTTTTTATTTATGATTTTATTTTTAGTTTAGTTGGGGAATGTGTGCTTTTCCTAGTACCCATAAGGGTTAGAGGAAAGATCCCCTTTATTTCATTTGTTTTGATATTGTAATAATTAAGTAGGATTTATCTTGCCTATTTATTTATTATTGTCATTCCATCACATCATATATATATATATATATATATATATATATATATATATATATATATATATATATATATATATATATATATATATATATATATATATATATATATATATATATATATATATATATATATATATATATATATATATATATATATATATATATATATATCTGTTCATTCATCATTATATTCTTGTTCATGCATACACAAAAATTCATTTTTTAAGAGTTATTTTGCGTTTTTAGCCAAACTAAAGAAAATAACATTTTCTTAATTGTGTAATTACCAAAACCTGATCCCCGAGCCCTCCTTGGTCACTCGTGGATTGGTGCATTTTCCATTGGAATAAATCAAATTTTGGAGTCAATCGTGTTGGGTTTTCTTTAATTTTCCCAATAAAAATAGTAAATTAAAGTGGTGACTTACTTTTCAACTGTCAAATTACAAAAATCAATTTTTCAAACTCATAACGAGTTCCAATCGTGGAGTTTCTCCTGAAGAACATTTTGATTCCTCGGCGGATCGGATCGGTGCTCGGGCGAGGCCTCACAGTTAACAACTCCACTAGGGACTCAAAAATCTTTTTCAAATAAAAGATAAAGTGGATTACTTTTGGTAAAATACTGAGTTTGGCTTTAGACGCGAAATAACTCTTTCATGTATCACTACATCAGACTCCTTATCCAAAAACCCTAGCTTCCTAGGAAAATAGAGGATAGAAAGTAACATCGAGTGGGCAACCTTCCTTAGGTCTGCTTGCCGATAGTGAAATCATCCAGCCCACGACATATCCTCTAATCCTTTTAGAGGTGTAATGAGTATCACATACCATTGGACCCACGCGAGGCTCCTTGTCTCACATGTGGTTAGGTATATCGCATCTCTAGAGTGATGGGTTCCCTTCAAACCACCCTAACCCTTTCATGTAATGACTCATAGAACCTTTCCTTTAGAATTGTATGTACCATAATATTAGAACTTGGTATGTCATTATCATGAAATCTTTTTCATTCATGCATACATGCAGGCATATCTTGAACCTTGTGAAGAGTCAAAAACCTATCAAAACACCTTCACACCCAAAGTCCATGGTCCACCTAAACCCATGGTCACAACCCAGGGCCCATGGTCCATCTAAACCCCCATGGTCAACACCCAAAACCCAAAACCCATGGTTCACCTAAACCCATGGTCAAAACCCAAAGCCCATGGTCCACCTAAACTAATGGTCAAAACCCAAAGCCCGTGGTCCACCTAAACCCATGGTCAAAACCCAAAACCTATGGTCCACCTAAACCCATGGTCAAAACCCAAAACCTATGGTCCACCTAAACCCATGGTCAAAACCTAAAACCTATGGTTCACCTAAACCTATGGTCAACACCCAAAGCCCATGGTCCACCTAAACCCATGGTCAAAACCCAAAGCCCATGGTCAAAACCCTAAACTCATGGTGCCCAAAACCCATAGTCTAGTCTTATCCAAACCCATGTCAAACTCATGGTAAAAATAAACCCATCTATGGTACCCTCATCCTTTTCCATAATTCTTATCCAAGCTAAATACTAACCTAGCCTAAGCTAAACACTGACATAGCTTTATCTTTCATAATTCTTACCGAAGCTAAATACTAACCTAGCTTTCCTCTTTCACAACTCTTACCCAAGCTAAACACTTACCTAGTTTTCATCTTTCATAGTTCTTACCCAAGCTAAACACTGATATAGCATTATCCTTAACCATCCTTACTAAAGCTAAATACTGACTTAGCGTTGACTAGGTTTCATCTCTTACATCACTATCCAAACCCATGGCCCATCTAAGCCCATGATCTAGTCAAACTCATTACCTAACTATCACCAAACCCATGGTTCGCCCAACTCTATGGTACATCCACACCCAATCACAAAACCCATAAGCCTATGGTAAACCATTCATAAATCACAATCCCAATCATGCAAAGCTAAATTCTGATCTAGCCACTCAAAGCTAAAATCTGACCTAGCCACCCCATGCTAAATTCTGACCTAGCCACTCAAAGCTAAAATTTGATCTAGCCACCCAAAGCTAAAATCTGACCTAGCTCCCTTAGCTAAATACATACCTAGCTAATACCATACACCTCTACCCTCATCTTTACCCATACACTGTCAACCTAACCACAAGACACTACCATCCATTGTCATTAAATCTAAGGTCCTTTGGTTTGTCACATTGCCCTATCACCCTATTTTCCAAAGCTTGATACTAACCCAGTTCTTTTTCCTTTGCAAAGGTTGATAAGATGTTTGTTGCCAGAGATGAGATCACCACTACCAGAGCTAATGAAATTTTTGATGAGCTTCTTGCTAAGCTTTTTGAACACCAGGAAACTATGATGAAAAGGCAAGAAGCCCTTTTCCAAGACATGCTCAAAGCCCAAAGAAGGGCTATCATAGAGGATGTCTGTATCATGCTGGGATAGGCCTCCCTAGCTTAGAACCCAACTGACCCAAAACCATTCAAAGTGAACCTGAAACCCACTTTTTATCCTGTTTATAGATCCACTTCCAAAGTTGAGTCCAAAGACAAAGAACCTGCAAACACCGACATCATTCCACCACTACCTATTCCATCACCTGAATTCCTCAGAAATAACTCACTTTATAAACCCATTACAGTTTAACCACCAAATTTCACCCCTACTCTCACTTCTCGACCCGCGGATCCTTTCCAAACGAAGGAAGTCAACCCTGAAATCAAAGCCTTCATGGAAAAAGTGAATTACATGGAAAAAATGCTGAAGAATATGAAGAAGAAAGAAAACCTGGTTGATAAAGGCTCCTTGAGCTTATTTCCTAATGCAAGAGTTCCACCAAAGTTTAAGATGCTGAATTTGGACAAATTTGATGGTACTACTTGCCCCAAGATCCATTTAAAGATGTATGTGGGGGTAATGCATCCCTTTGGTATCAACAATGAGCTCCTTACTCCAATGAGCTCCTTGCTCAACTTTTTCAGCAACTCTTACTGATCCTGCCCTAAGATGGTTTATTAACTTAGATGTTACCCAAAAACAGACTTGGGAGGACATTTGCAAGGCATTTGTCAAACAGTACCACTATAATAGTGAAGAGGATATTACAAGAAGGGATTTAGAAAACACAATGCAACTTCCAAATGAGTCCTTCTCTATATTCTTTACTAGGTGGAGAGCTAAAGCTGCTCAAATGGTAAACAGGCCAACTGAACAAGAACAAGTAGATATCATTGTCAAGAATCTACTTCCTGCCTATAGAGCCCACTTGTTAACTCAATACCTACCCACCTTTAGAGCTTTGGTTGCAACTACATCAAAAGTTGAGGATTGCACCCAGAGTACATCATTTCAAGCTGAATTCCACACCACCAACCTGAACAGTGATGAGGAATCTAGTTCTAACTCAACTCCACCTTACCTTAGCCCCAAAAGGCATGTCATGGAGTAGTTCAAGTTCAGCTAATCTGACCTATCTGAGATTGAATTTCAAGTCTAAACCTGAGTCTAAGTCTGAATCTTAAAAGTCTGAGTCCAAATCTGAGTCGGAGTCTGTCATCTTATTTTTCTTTATTCTCGTCAACCATAGAGATTTCTTTTGTCATCTTGCAATAAAGTTTCCTTTATAGTAATGCACATACATTTTCTTTTCGTCTTCCTTGTTTAGTCCAGCATGGATGAGCCATTAAAAAAAAAGAGAGAAAAAAAATGAAAAAAAAGAGGAAAAGAAAAAGAGGACAAAAGAGAGAAATGAACAAACAGTCAAATCCATCACAATTAGCACATGTTAGAATTTGAGGTGCCATCAACAATTGCACCTAATCAAAGAAGGTCAAATAGTTGAAGCATAAAGAGCAAATCAAATGGAATTACCTATTGCACATTAGGTAATTAAACAATGCACCCCAACATGGTCAGCCTTTGCCAAATCTAGAATTCAAAGACTAGAGCCCCTCAAAGCAGCAGCCCAAATCATGGTGGAATATTTTCTCCTAAATGCAAGCTCGCTAAGCTAAAAACCCAAAAAGGGCGGCTTAGGTAAAAGTTAGAGCTGAGAAAGAGAGAGAGAGAGAGAGAGAGAAAGCTCATCCAAGTCATCTTCCCTCATGTCCAAAGTTGTCAAATCATCTTCAATCAATCTGTCATCCTTCCTAACCAGAGGTTTATTCTTTAAGAATATTTTATCTTTTATGCTCTTATCCTACAATGGGGGCATGTCTTCCCAAGAATGTCATCATCTGTCAATCTGTCCTGTCGCTTGGCTTAAAGAGCTAAGGCATAATCCCTCATACATATCTCCAGTCTATTTTTCACTAGCCCTTTAGTTATTTCTAAGGGCTCTTTGTTTCAACTAGTGCAATTGACAATTAAGTGTCATTCTAAGAGTCTCTTCAATCTTAAATAACAAGAAAAGCTTGACTTGTTCTTTTCCATGATTCATGCTACTACAAAAAGCAAAATCATACAACCTCCATGATTCTTTTCAGAAGTTTTAGCCTACCTTTAAAACCATTCTCGAATTTTGTGAAATCATATTGTTCCATCCCAAGCCTCATTGGCAAATCATGCCACATACCACCCATTCCTTGGCATAATCCTAAAATGAGTAGAACCAAAATTCCTAAGTCTATCAGGGCTTATCATCTTTAAATCTAGTTTCCTTGGCAAAATTAGAAGTTAAGGCATATCTCCCAAAAAGCCTTCACCATGAAGTCCAGATCTAAAAGCCTTCATGAAGAAGCCTAAATCCAAAAACCTTTGCCATGAAGCCCAAAACCTGAAGCCTTCATCAAGAAGCCCAAATCCAAAAGCCTTCATCAAGAAGCTTAAATCTAGAAGTTTCAACCTACCTTCAAACTAAAAAGCCTTCATTAAGAAGCCTACTTCCAAAAGCCTTTGCCATGAAGCTTAGATCCAAAAGCCTTCACCATGAAGCCCACTCCCAAAACCAAGAGCCTTCGCCATGAAGTCCAAAACTAAAAACCTTCATCAATTAGCCCAAATCTAGAAGCCTTCATCAAGAAGCCTAAATCTAAAAGCCTTTATTAAGAAGCCTACTCCCAAAAGCCTTCGCCATGAAGCTTAGATCCAAAAGCCTTCATTATGAAGCCCACTCTCAAATCTAGAAGCCTTCACCATGAAGCCCACTCCCAAAAAGCCTTCATAATGAAGCCCACTCCCAAAAGGCCTTCATTTATGAAGCCTATGATCTCCTTTAAAGGCAAAATTAGACTAAGCCTTTCAAATGGATTTCCTTCACCAGACTAACCCTCCTTAGCCAAGACCTTTCCCTACAAAGACTAATCCTCAACTGTAACTTTTAATGGGCAAACTAAGTCGAGCCACCCATGTTGACATTTCCACACTCCTCGTCTTTCAGAGACATAACCCTCTTTAACACCAAAGTCAAACAGATAGCTT